>JAZAVI010000654.1:0-58115 GCA_036326025.1 Chrosomus eos | reverse complement strand
AATCTACATTTTCCACTTGTTAAAGGCTGTCAAAAAGCTGACTGTCAAAAACAATTCACCAGAAATAAAAATCATTCTTTTTTTAAAATTAAATAGAGTTTAAACGGGGAACATGAAACCCTTTAACGCGGTCATCTTAACCACTGCAAAGACCAACTGGTAGTTGGTTTGTTGCTGGTCCATTATGGTCTACCAACCAATGACCAGCTTGGACCAGTTAGAAACTTTCCACAATGTTCCAAAAAAACACCAACTAGTTTAATCTACATTTTCCAGCTTGTTAAGCTGTCAAAAAGCTGACTGTCAAAACAATTCACCAGCATAAGATCAGTTCTTTGTTTAAAATTAAATAGAGCTATACGTGAACATGAAACCCTTTAACAGCTCTGCATGATTATAAATCAAGCAAAAAGAACACAACCATATATAACATTTCACACAGCAAGACATTTGAAACTTACTCTGAACATAGACATTTCTCATCCTTAAAGACACAGTAATGATTACCGGAGAGAGAAAAACAGCCCGTGAAGTCTTTCTGTTTGCAGCCAAACCACAAGCTGCCTGTATAATGACTGTTTCTCTAATTCTTGACCAGCATATCCAATCTCATTGCCCAAAAGCATGATAACACAGAACAGCTTGTGAGGCCTAAGGGTAAAAGAACTGAAAACAGAGCTTGGCCCTGATTGCTTCTAACACACCGATTTCGGGTTCAAAGCGCACAGCTGTGAGAGAGAAACAGAGCCCCGAGCCGGGAAGGTCAACAGACAGTGTTCGAGGGGATGGGGCACGAAGCGATCCACCCGGAGACAGCCAGCAGCTGCGGAGTGACAGCGTGAGCTGGCTGGACCGCACTCCTCTCTCACCATACAAAGACATCATGCCACATCGCTGTCATGGCTGTCAGCGCACCGACCAGCTCGTTAACAAAAGAAGAGCCAATCAGAGCTCTGAGCTCAAGATATTGACAAGAGTGTGAAGACTTTGAGTCCTTAAGTAGCCAATCAACCAGGCAGACAGGACAGAAGTTAATTAACCAGAATACTGTGAAAGGGGATAAAGTGATAATGACATTAACACAAAGGCAAATGAAAGGGTTGGTCGCTTTTGGATTGAATTGCTTAAGATGCGATTCATTCAAAGGAAGTAGCTTATGATGATATACAATGTGCTAAACACATGTTGCTGGTGTTTTCGCCTAGAAATGTGATGTTATTTAAAAACACAAAACTAAAAGTTACAGCATGTGTTTCACCATCCCCCCATCCTGCCTTGTTTTCACTGTGAGGGCAATGGGAGTTTAAGCATGCAGTCTTTGAAAAAAGCATGGTTGTGTGTTTTTCATGCGCTGAGCGTAAATATCAAGTTTTTCTGACGTTTGCGCAATATTTATTTGTGGAGGTAAAAGGTTGACATGTTGTGGACGTTCAGCTCATAAAAGAGCTCACTCAGGTCCTGTCCCCGAGTGCGGTCCCACCATACGCTTCTTGACGTAAATTATTCCCGGCAAGTGAAGAAATACTTGAATCATTTCATGCAAAATATTGCCTCTGGCCTCTGGGTTGTGTACAGTAATAAATTCTGTTTGGAGCAGGCGATGTTTTTTATTCAAAATATCACAGTGACAGTTTAAAGACTCTGAAATTACAGCTAATTAAAGAGACCTTGTAGTGAACCTCACTGTGATTGGCAGGAAAAAGCTTGAGCATCATTTGCTGAGCTTCCGCCTTTCAGAAATATATCAACGCGTTCTCACCCCAAGGCGTCATCTAACTGACAATTTTGACCATACTTCAATATTCGACGCTAAAGGCACCCTTTAGCGTCAGTTAGTTGACGCGATCCCAGGGCGTCATCTAACTGACGCGTTACCCTTAGCGTCAGTTAGATGACGCGGGTAGGTTTAGCTCTGGGTAGGAGGGCGTCATCTAACTGACGCTAAGGGTAACGCCCCAGCTAACAGGGAACGTTCCCAGAACATTCACTAACGTTCTTTAAAAGTTGTTTAAATGTTAGGACAAAACGTTATTAAAATAATGTTTTTGGAACGTTCATATAACGTTATTAACGTTCTTGTAACGTTGAGAGAAAACGTTCTTAGAACAACGTTCTTGGAACGTCTTTATGACGTTATTTATGATTGATGAACGTTCTCATTACGTTGATAGAAAACGTTCTTAGAACAACGTTCTCGGAACGTCTTTATCATGTTGTTTGTGATTGATGAACGTTTTCATTACGTTGATAGAAAACGTTCTTAGAACAACGTTATCGGAACGTCTTTATCACGTTATTTGTGCTTGATGAACGTTCTCATAATGTTGATAGAAAACGTTCTTAGAACAAGGTTTTTGGAACGTCTTTATCACGTTATTTGTATTTGATGAACGTTCTCATTACATTGATAGAAAACGTTCTTAGAACAACGTTATCGGAACGTCTTTATGACGTTATTTATGATTGATGAACGTTCTCATTACGTTGATAGAAAACGTTCTTAGAACAACGTAATTGGAACGTCTTTATCACGTTATTTGTGCTTGATAAACGTTCTCATAACGTTGATAGAAAACGTTCTTAGAACAAGGTTTTTGGAACGTCTTTATCACGTTATTTGTATTTGATGAACGTTCTCATTACATTGATAGAAAACGTTCTTAGAACAACGTTATCGGAACGTCTTTATCATGTTATTTGTGTTTGATGAACGTTCTCATAATGTTGATAGAAAACGTTCTTAGAACAACGTTATCGGAACGTCTTTATCACGTTATTTGTGCTTGATGAACGTTCTCATAATGTTGATAGAAAACGTTCTTAGAACAACGTTATCAGAATGTCTTTATCACGTTATTTGTGCTTGATGAACGTTCTCATTACGTTGATAGAAAACGTTCTTAGAACAACGTTCTCGGAACGTCTTTATCATGTTGTTTGTGATTGATGAACGTTTTCATTACGTTGATAGAAAACGTTCTTAGAACAATGTTATCGGAACGTCTTTATCACGTTATTTGTGCTTGATAAACGTTCTCATAACGTTGATAGAAAACGTTCTTAGAACTAGGTTTTTGGAACGTCTTTATCACGTTATTTGTATTTGATGAACGTTCTAATTACGTTGATAGAAAACGTTCTTAGAACAACGTTATCGGAACGTCTTTATCACGTTATTTGTGTTTGATGAACATTCTCATAATGTTGATAGAAAACGTTCTTAGAACAACGTTATCGGGACGTCTTTATCACGTTATTTGTGCTTGATGAACGTTCTCATTACGTTGATAGAAAACGTTCTTAGAACAACGTTCTCGGAACGTCTTTATCGCGTTATTTGTGCTTGATGAACGTTCTCATAACGTTGCTAGAAAACGTTCTTAGAACAACGTTCTTGGAACGTCTTTATGACGTTATTTGTGATTGCTGAACGTTCTTATAACGTTGCTAGAAAACGTTCTTAGAACAACGTTCTTGGAACGTCTTTATTACATTATTTGTGATTGCTGAACGTTCTCATAACGTGGATAGAAAACGTTCTTAGAACAACGTTCTTGGAGCGTCTTTATGACGTTATTTGTGATTGCTGAACGTTCGCATAACGTGGATAGAAAACGTTTTTAGAACAACGTTCTTGGAACGTCTTTATGACGTTATTTGTGATTGATGAACGTTCTCATTACGTTGATAGAAAACGTTCTTAGAACAACGTTCTTGGAACATCTTTATAACGTTATTTGTGATTGATGAAAGTTCTCATAACGTTGATAGAAAACGTTCTTAGAACAATGTTCTTGGAACGTCTTTATGACGTTATTTGTGATAGATGAAATTTCTCATAACGTTGATTAAAAACGTACTTAGAACAATGTTCTTGGAACGTCTTTATGACGTTATTTGTGATTGATGAAAGTTCTCATAACGTTGATAGAAATCGTTCTTAGAACAACATTCTCAGAACCTCCTTATAATGTCATTAGTATTTTCTGAATATTATATTTAGGCTATCATAACGTTCCGGGAACATGTTATTTGCTGAACATTCTCATAATGTTAAGTACACTTGTTAACAAATGTGCGCTTCTTAACATTAATAAACGCATAGTTTACAATCACTAGATTTGTATAATATGACTATATATATATATCCATATAAACATTTTAAACATCACAATAGTTTATAACACCACCCCAATAAACCAGCACTTACATAGCCTAATGTTAACTAGTGCAAATGCCTGTGCAAAATCAGTTTTTGTGTGTGTTTTTAGTAATTGTTGGTTTGGTGTGTTTGAGAGCTCATTGTTACAATTACACAGCAGAAGTTCAGTGAGATTTTTAATTGACCCTTCGCAAAGACCCGCCCCCCTTAGTTACTGTCGCTATGTCCGACAAGCGCTGCTCTCACGCTCTCACGCAGTGAAAAATACATTGCGGAGCAGAGAGGAGACTGACAACACACGGACAGACAGGACAGACCAGGTTACTTTTCGGTTACTTTTGATATTAAGCATATTAAACAAAGTCTCACCTTTCAAATATGGTCATTTTTTGAAAGAAATTTAAACAATAAATACCGTTTTGTGGCTCTTTAATGTGTCGTGACAGATCGCTGTAGAGCATCAGTTAAAGCTGCTCGTGATCCGATCATCTCTTCCTTCTAGTTCATTTATAGCATCAAATAAACATGAATTAACATAAGAAGGAGTGTTGTTTTAACCGCGGAAAGGCGCCAGTATATTCAGTTTTTCGAGTTCAAATCCTCACATGTTAATCTACTAACTCTCCTGACTGCTTTGTCCGACAAAATGGCGGATGGCGAAGTATGATTGGTCAGAACACCTGTCAATCAAGCTCCACGCGAAGGGTCAATTGTTTATGGTAGAAAGCAAATACTGATACTGACCTAATGACATACAATAAATATGGAAAATTTAACTACACATTTCAGGGAGCAGGCTACACAGTGAACTCAGAGAAAATGCATTTCTAATAGCCCGTTGCAAGAAACCTGTCAAGTTTGAAATCCATTGGACTAACGGTTCGAGACATGTGGTTAACAGACAGAGAGACAGACCTTTCTGTAATTTAGATGCTATTCACAATATGTGAAGCACTGTTAAATATCCCAGATAGAAAAATCTTATTGGCATTTTCTGGATTCTTTTGGCATTTGTTTGGTTTTTGTACGATGTTGGCAAATGGATGGCAACCCTGAAGAGTTCCGAGATTCATAAATTTTGGGGCATCTCGCCCGGGGGACGGGTAGGGGTAGGATTAGGGTTAGGTTAGGGTTAGAGTTAGGTTAAGACCTAGGTTCGCTAGCTAGTTCTGTGCCTGCCTGTGTGCGCTATTGTGTAGCGAAAATTTATCAAAATTTATGAGTCCCGAAGAGTTCCGGAATCGGTGGTGGCGCAGCTGGAGGTGGTGGGCATTATTTTATGGCTCTCTTCTGGCAAATATGAAACATGCCAGATTCAACGTATTTTTCAGTTGCTGTTGCGTGGGAGTGATTGTGAAATTACTTAAACAAGTATTTCCTCTCCAGTTTTATCATAAGATATATATATATATATATATATATATATATATATATATATATATATATATATATATATATATATATATATATATATATATATATATATATATATATATAGCCTCTAATGGACAACCCAGCCGGCATATGACCGACCTTCAATATGGTTGAAATAATGTCAGTTGAAACAACGTTGATATAACGTTTAATGCTAAATGCTAAATTAACAAAACACTTCTAAATCAACGTTGAAATCTTTACAAGATCTGTAAACAACGTAATGTTTTCAACAACATACAACAGAAATATCTGCCTTATAAAGTATTATTATGATCATTATTAGCATTTAATGATATTCTGATAATACAGCCTTTCAATGGATATGTTAAAATGTAATTATTATCATTATAGACAACTCTCCAATAATTTCAACCTCAAGTGCAGCAGAAACTTTTTGCTTTACGTGATTTTGTGTGGATTTACAATACTGTGTGCTTGCCTAACCATGCATTATTATTTTTTTATTCACACTGTCATGAAAACACCATTTGACCAATTACTTAAATAAATACAGACTGCAAATAAAACTACATACACTACACATTTCGCTATGTTCCCACGCTGAAACTACTGCTATTGGTTGTTTCACCGTTTTACTTTGATCATGATTGGTTAATCTTTCTGTCTTTCAGGAAACTAGCCAATGACAATATGCGCGCCTATTTTAAGTTTGAAACTACGTCCGTTACTCTGTGAGTCGGTGTGTGAGGTGAGCAGCTGCTGATTTACCCGCTCGGACACGGATTATTTTATAAATTCTTGTTAAATTCTTATTTTGAGCGAATATGAGTTGTGATATGTCAATGAAGGACAAAAGCTGGAATGTGAACAGAGTAAGGGGTCGTAACGTTACGTGGTCTGTAAAAATACTGGCGATATCACTTCAGGTAAGAACACATTTTTCATTCTTTAACAGTATAACGTTAAACGCATAGGTTAAACGTTATGTTCCTGTCTTTAATGTATGTACGTCGTTACCACACGTATGTGGGTAACGTTAGATTAAATAATGCTATAAGCGGATAATCACCGTTAATGAAGATCATTATCTTCATTTTTTACTGTCTGTACACAAGAGTTTTACAAACTGGTAACGGACATGGGCCTAATGCAGCCTGCAAATAAGTTAGCAGCTAGCAGCTACCTGAGTGTTTTTGTACTGCTTTAGCGAAGCGCGCTAGAGATATTATTAGCACTTATTCATGTATAACTTTACCATCTGACACTGCTGTGTGTTGTTGGTGGTTTGTGTTAATGTTGTCAGCCAGTTTAAAACTCAAACGCATGAGAGGTAATAGTCTAGGAATGAATAAAGTGATAAAACCGTAATTAATTCGTTAGAAGTAACGTTACATAACCTCTTCGAACACTGATAACTGCCAATGAATATACTTGTTTACATTTTTTAGATCAATCATTGGAATAAGATTTTGTCGGGGGGAGAACACCCAAATAGAGACAAATCCAGCAATTACAGTAAGTTGTTTTTGTTTTGTTTTTTTGTCAATTTTACCCACTCTTTCGAAAACCTACACTGGGATTATATAAAGTATGATTCTCATCATCAAAGTAAGACATTTACTGATAGAAAGTCTGAGTAACTTTTTGTACTTTTGTCTTTCTTCCTCTGAAGTGGCGCAGTGAAAGGTCATGCCACCTTCATCAGTCCTTTAATTCACTGGAAAACCCTCTGGAAGACCCTCAGACATGTCATAACAGGATAAAGGCTGCAGGTAAAATTATATTATGGATTGATTTTGGTGTACAAATTGGCTTTTTTGTGTGCTTCCCTTTCTATGATACACATTTTTCTGATGGGATTGCCATGCTTTAAGTGTACATTTACATTTTAATCATGTAATAACTAACAGTCTCAAAGATGACAGTACTCTGTTCTTGTTGTGTGAATGTCCTATAATGGCAAACGTTTGTGGACTAGCAGCTAAACTCAATGGACGGTTATTTAATAGTTTTCACGTGACAGAATGCCGACCTAGGGATGGGCGATATGGCCTAAAATCCATATTGCGATATACATTGCAGCCTCTTGCGATAACGATATCAAGATATATAAATTATAATAGAACAATTTCAGAACAGGTTAGATAGACCATAAGGAAAGCCAAACTGCTATAGGCTATTAGTTTTAAAAGAAACGTATGTATAGTTTTGAGAACATTTATTATGCAAAACTGTAATTATACAACATAATGTTGCAGATGAATAAAATCCAAGTACACTTAGCTGCAGAGACTTTAACAAAGAAAAAGCTTAAAGTATTGGGTTTCTTTCATTTAGTGCATATGTTTCACACATACTCCGTGTGCAGTGCATGGAGTGCATGTTGCGGTGCAGGAGCAGCACGCATTATTGTGCTTTCACATATGGTGCGTTTGCAGTGCGCAACTGATCTACGACAAACACAACATTTATCCTCTATTTTTTATTTCAAATCACTATTTTTTATTAGGGCTGGATGATTAATCGAAAAATAATCGAAACCGAAATTCAGAGCCTATAACCGGCGTAATTTTACCATGTCGGTTATTTCGGTTTTTGAATCCTATTAAAATTTCCGCCCACTGCGTGTTAATGTACTTTCCCCTTAAAACATATTACCGAGTGTGTAGTCACGTGACTCCGCACCGTCCAGTCTGCACATTGAAGCAACATGAGCTCCTTTCACACAGCGCGTTGATCCCGGGAAATTGTCGGGAAATTTCCTTCTGCGTGAACGCAAACACGAACCGGGATTGATGCCAGGTTGGGGACCTAGTAACATTGCCGTGTTCAGTCCCGAAACGCGTGCTGTGTGAATAAAAGCTGTAATCAATACCACGTTGTCGTAATGATGACACTGAAGCCGGGATCGTTCGCCAGCGTGTTTATGATCGAATCAGAGAAAAAAATGCACAAGCGTGGTTTCTAGAGAGAGAAATCACAGCTCATAAGCAAACTGTAGACGCTGCTGAGACATTAGGCCTACGTGTGTATTGCTCAAAAAGAGAGAGAGACTGACAAACGCCCAGCAAGTGCCTCCACAAAGCAGGTGTCTAACACAAGCATTTACAAATGCTATACACGATATGAAAATGATTTGTTTTTTAGTTTTATACAAGTTACATTTTACTTTTAAGATGGCAATATTTACAATAATTTATTTTGTTTACAAAAATAACTTTTTAAAAGTTCTTTATTTTCTACATTTTTAGGAAAACTTTATTTTTACATTAAAACTCTAAATTACGTTTTTAATAAGACAATTTTTATTTCAAGCATTGTATGCTTTGTTTAATTCAAATGTTTGAAATATATAATAAATAAGCATTAATAGCTATCTGTGTTTCCTTATTTTAGAATCACAAATATATGATTATGCACTCTTTCATTAGAAAAAATAACCGTAAACATATTTACAGTAAAAGCCTTGCCAGTGACATGAGATTTTTTTTTTAAATAATCGTAATCGAGGTGACTTGTTCGATTAATCGCGATTATGATTTTAGCCAAAATCGTCCAGCCCTATTTTTTATTATTATTGTCTTTAATAAAATAATATAAGAGTTTCAGCATTGCGATTCTATTTGTACAGACAGTAGGCTAGTAATATGCACTATTCACTTTTAAACTTAATACACTTAAAAACGTATTACTTATATAGATGTAGTATATTAGGTTGCTCAAGCAACTACATTTACTACATTTATGTTAACATTGCAAACATTTTGAATTAAAGCATACTAGTGCTGTAGCGACGCGTCGATGACGTCGACGCTTCGACGTCAAAATTACGTCGACGCCATATTTTTGCGTCGACGCTTCTTCATTTATTTATTTTTTGCACCGTTTCCGGCAGTACAGCTCGCCAACACACGTGGGAGACCGAAACATTGCAGAATGGAGGACGACTAGAAGTGAATGTGCTCTCCATTAAATGAATCAAACACAGTAAACAAATCCTTAACAAAAAAAAAAACCTTTGCAATTTAGACGCGCAAACTGGGTGCGGGTGCGGTGAGACATACGGCTCGGGGAGATTCGGCTTGCAGTCGTTCATCCGCGGACGCGGCGCCGCGCGCGCTGTATACAAAAGAAGCCGTGCACGCGATATGGGGTTTTGCCGGTCTTGCGCGCCCAACGCGTCATATTTGCCGCACGCTCGTGTGGACGCCTCGAGTATAAACAAGGCTTTGCTCCGTGACAGCGCGCGCTCTGATCGGTAACGGGGAACAGAACAGACTCTCCTGAATCATCTCCAGCAGGAGCAGAAGCACCACTAACTCCGCCACCGTTTCCCTGGTAAGCTGATATTAGTAGCTACTTAAAGTGTAAATTGCAGGTTAACCACCACAACTGATTAATGTGTACATTAAAGTGCCCAATATGTATATATTTAAAAATTTCTGTCTTAAAATGCGTTAAAATAACATTTATTGGGGTTTCTTCAAAGGTAGCGTGTTTTTTACCGTAACTGGGTGATGATGTCATAACAGGGAGCTGCGGACAGCTATGCACTCACTCCGTGTGTGCTGTTTGAGGGAGAATAAAACGATTTGCGGGACTCCCGCAAACTAGAAATATCTGAATAAAACGTAAAAACTAATACAATTTTATTCATCTGTTGCAGAAAATCAATAAGAACATCTAAAACAAAATAGAAACGGTTTACAGGCAGAGTTTCTATTTCTAACATGTCAGCAGCGAGGAGCAATGTAGCCAATCACAGACATATGTGTTGATTTCTTGAACGCAACAATAGCCAATCAGAAGCATTTACGATGGACTCCCTCACCGCTCAAAACAGACTTTTTGTTCAGTACTGAATTCTGTATGCTGGCAAATCCTCTAATTATAACAAACATAGTGTAACGTTATATATTATGAAAGCTTCATTGATAATAACAGAGATGTGTGAGATCGCGATGAACTGATGTCAGCTTCATGCCATGCACGCAGTAGCCCGCTTGCTTTTATAACAGCGACACGTAGGCTAACTTGAAAGTATGTGGAGGTACAGAAAAAAAGTATTTTTGCGGGCGGGAGCGGGACAAAACATGAATGTTGCGGTCGGGAGAAAGTAATTGAGCACGTCAGTTATAACGACACACGTATTCAAAAATAGCCGGGTTTAAACCGGGCTCGGGCTCATAATTACAGTTAATGTGTCGGGCCGGACTCGGACACAGCGGGCTCGGGTAACGTTAGGGTCTTGCTTGATGTTTTGGGCCTGATCTAAGCTCTACCTCGGGTAAGTTATGCTAACACTTACAGGCACGAATCAGCCGTTTGTCCTTGGGAAACTTGTGGAGCCTCTCCCCCGTTTTTGGTGTATTCGTACATCCCGCACAAGCACAATAGTTAACCATTTTCGCTAGCTAGGTCTCCTCCAATATAACGTAACTCTAGGCTTGGAGCATAGACCGTAGAAGCTTGGAGTCCCTGTTATGACATCACGCCCAGCCTAGTGGAAGGAGGGGGCGTGCTTAAAAGCACTGTAAAACGAACCAACTTTTCATTATATTCAGCATTTGGTATAAAAAATATAAAAAAAAAACAATGGTGGGCGGTTCTTATCTTTATATTTAGTAAGCACATTGCATTATCTTCGTGACGATTTTTACCTGAAATTTACACTTTAAACATTCTCTATGATAAAAAATGTTTGTACAAAATATTTTAATAACACGGTTTTGGCGGTTATAGAGTTCTAATGACAGTGTTCAAATACATAACATTAGACTAACAGCCAGCTACAGTATCATGATTCAGTACGCTAGTTCGTATTTATTTGAGATACATTGTTTTTTTATTAATCGAGGAGCAGAAAAATAATCTTTATATTAATCGCCCAATTAGTCGTTAGATTAGTCGACTAATCGATAAAATAATCGCCCAACTAATCGTTTAGTTAATAATCGTTTACCCCAGCCCTAAAGCATACACAATTGACAAAAACAGCTCTCTCATACCTTTTCTTTTGCATTTAAATCTTTTTTACAAGAAATATTGTGGTCACAAAGAACTTGTTTTTCCACCTCCACGAGAGACAAGTGCATCCATTATTGTCGCGTTGTTGAGGTAACTTAACTGTGTAGTTTCCCTTGCTTTAATTATCCCGAGCTTAAAGTTAAAAAGAAAATGATTGAAAAATAGTAGTAGTATAATTTAATTAAATGCATTTAAGGAGAGATTACTATATTTTCATATCAATTCGTGTTAATTTTGACCATGAACCATGCGCTGTCACTTTAATTCAGCACGTGTAGCACAGACTCTGTGCGGAAACGATCTCTTCACTGCACCGCAGTGTGGAGTATGTGTGAGCCAGAACTGTTGCCCCTACAGAGTATAGTTTGCTGCTGTTCGTCGGACGGCTTAAATCCGAACCTCCAAATAATGGATGTTGCACCGGTCTTTTTCACCAGCTCCTCCGTTTCGCTTTCAGACATATGTTTACTCAAGATGACGAATATGATGATGCGTTGCAGCCGGTTGCTAGCCTGGCTCCGCCCTCCTACGCACTTCCGCTCAATTTCATTTTCCTTCAGTACTACGTCTGGGATTCTGCTGTAGACTTCGGTTTCCAGAAATCAATTTTTTACCGGGCCAATCAGCGAACAGAGGGAGTGGCTGAGAACGATGACGTTGATGTCGACTCGTGCGTTATTTTGAGTTGTAGTTCAAAATAAGAAAGATGCGAGCGAAGCCATTCGGTCCGTTGTGGCAACGCTGCCGAATATCAAGAAGTTAAAGCCGGAGCAAGAACAATCTTTGCTTAGTTTTGTGTTTATGGCCATCCTCCCACGGGGTTCGGGAAAAGACATATGTCACGACCAAGCGTGCCGCACAAGCCCTCAAAAGTGAAGCCAAAACGTCTCGATCGCCCCCCGGTGACCGGTCCTAGTATAGGTCATAAGCCCCGCCTCCCCATGTTATTCAACGGGACGTGAGACCAACTAAACAATTAAATTACACTTCACATATCTTTTTTCTAAAGATAGTTTCGGTCATTTACTGTAGTTTCTATCACGTTGATGTAATTTCTCATGTTTGTTTTTAAAATAAGTTCGTTTTTAGTTAGTTATTTGATGCTATAAAAACGGTGCAATGACATCATGATTGACAGCTGTGATTGACAGGTTCTCTGTGCGAGGTAGTCACTGAAGCACCAACAGACTTTTTTCATAAAGTTTACTATGTGTTTAGTAGTTGTATTTACCTTATTTTAACGAGGTACTGCAATCAGCAGACATCATTGGAGAGGAACAGAGCAGACAAGGCCACTTAATAAAAATGCAGGGCGTGTGCTTGCGACTGATTCAACGCGAGTGGGGGCGGGGTCTTGATTTCGCGGCTTTACTTCCTGCTCACGACTGCGCATGACTGGTCCCGAAAACGCAACTGCGCAGACTCGAGTTCCAATATGTCAGCGCCATATCGGGACTCTGACGGCTTCAGTTCCCTCCAATGGAAAAGAGCGAAGGGGCGTCGTCCATCTTTTTTTACAGTCTATGGTCACGACCAAACGTAAGCGATTGGTTATGGCAGATAGAGTGACTCTGGGCAGATCCAATAGTTTTAGACTTCAATAAAGTTCCCGCCTACAAGGAAGTAAACGTTTGTCAATGGAGCGGTGCCAGACTCTATGTACAAATGAAATGTACGAGAGTCTGGTAGAACCAGGCTAGCCTGTTGCAGCTCGTGACTCAAAATTTTGCGGGAAAATTGCGTCAACATGCATTATCGCGATAGAATTAAAATCTCTATCGTAGACCAATTTTATATCGTTTATATTGCATATTGTTTATATCGCCCATTACTATGCCCACCTGGAGGGCAAATTGGGATTTTATAATGCCATTTATGCCTAGTATTAACATGAATGTCACGTAACCGCTTAAAGGATAATTCCGGTATTTAACACTTTGAGTCTATTTTCTAGTTTGTTTTGGATGAACTAGAGCGGTGGACTTAGAAATTTTGACGATGGGTCCTGTCTCGACTTTTTGACTATTTTAGGATCACCTCTGGGCGCTTCAGAGTGTCTGTCTACGAGCATACTCAGGGTTCCAGACTGCGACCAAATTGGTCGCATATGCGACCATTTTTTGAGAATGTGCGAGTTAAAATTTTATGTGGTCGCATTAGTGCGAGTGGACGCTCGCGCAACAGAACGCCGTTGTATTGAGCAGCTGCTGCAGTCCGTAACTTATGTTCAAAATGAAGGAGTACATCATGAATCCATTTCATGCAACCGTGTTTTTGACTTATCCTGAATCACTACGGTACGCTTATAATAAGTGTTTATATTCTGACTATTTTATCCCGGGATCGGCTCGGCGCGGCTGCGGAGTAGCCCAGTGCCTGCGTGACTCGCCATAGACATTAACGGAGAGAAGTAGCTCCGGCTACAATGTTCTTCCGCAAGACACGTGCAGTTTATTTATTGACAGACGTAGACGTCACGCGCATTGCACACTGATGGTGAAACGCGCCAATTACTAATTCACGAATTAAAGTCATATAAAAATGAAAAGGTCTCACGAAACACTGACCCCCTTCCTACGTCTTTTCAGCGGTTAGATGAGAGTAATCGCTCGACAGAGGAAAAGGAAAAGATTATAAAATGCAGAAGATAAGGAGGAGTGTGAGATTTCTGATTTTTGTTACAACTATAAACTTTGATAACGAAAATCTGTATCAGCGTATTATAATACTCTAATCTTTTAAAATGCAATGCATACATTTGAATGTTTAATGATTTTTAAAAGATAGAAAGATGATGCTGATAGAAAGATGATAATAGACAGACAGACAGATAGACAGATAGAATATGATTCAAATGTAAATAAATAGATTGTATATAATTCAAATGTAAAATGCTTAAAATTACAGAATAACATTACTGTCCAAAATCTAGGGCTGGGTATTGTTAGGAATTTCACAATTCGATTCGATTTCGATTCTTGAGGCTTCGATTCGATTCGATTTCGATTCGATTCGATATTGACTTATTAGCTTCGATATCGATTCAATAATAAGTAAATACACAAGTAATTAAGTACCTGGGTATATTTTTAAATAATGTGTGCAGTATTACCAATGTTTAAGAACAAATTGACCCAAGCATGTTTCCTGTCATGGTTTATTTAGCAGAACAAACTGTACAATATTGTACATGTGTTGAATACAAAGCACAACTGTAACAAACAGGTGCTTTATTAACATCTCTAATCTAAAGTGCATGTAACTGTTAGTAGAAAGTATATTTTTCTTCCTAAACATTCAAGTTATAAAATAAATGTAAACAGAAGCACAAAATGTGCATACTCATAAAACAAAGTGCAACCATAGATATTATAGCATTACAAAGTGCTAACTTACTTTGTCAACACAATAAATAACACTGAACAGCTGATCAGAGAACCTTTGGCTTATTTACTGTGCCTATGTAGGATACATTACCGACATTTCCATCATATAACTCATAACATTTTAGTACAATATATATATAACATGTTAACTCTGAAGCATTTGCACATGCAGTTTTTGGGGACGTTGCGACCTTCGTCGGTTAACTTATAGGACAACTTAGTTTGAATAAACGAGCAGACACTGATTAGCTACTTGCTCTACACTGATTAGCTACTTGCTCTACGTTTATTTAAAATGAACAACAAGACGACTAGAAGTGAATGTGCTTTCCATTAAATGAACCACACACAGTAAACAAATCCTTAACAAAAAAATCTTTGCAATGAATTGCAATTTAGACTCGCAAACTGCGTGCCGGTGCGGTGACATACATACTCGGACAGATTCGGCTTGTCAGAAGTCGTTCATCCTCGGATGCGGTGCCGCGCGCGGTGTTACAAAAAAAGCCTTGCACACAGCCAAGCGAAATGAGGTCTTGCACACCAAACGCGTCATTTTTGCCGCGGCACCTTCGCTCACGTGCGGATTATAGACAGTAAAAGAAACGGACGCGTCGAGTATAAACAAGTCTTTACTCCGTGTCAGCGCGCGCTCTGATGAGTGTTGCCCACAGCGCCGCCACCGGGCGGTGGGCTGAATCGATTTATAGGATTTGATGAATCGATATTGAATTGAGAAACAAATAATTGCAATGCATTGATGAATCGATATTTTTACCCAGCCCTACCAAAATCCATAATACCAAATGTCTTATGTTACCTGACCAGTAAAAAGTGTCCAATATTATTTGAAATATATCTAGTCAGTGAAAAAGTGCCAGAATATTCGTCTAAAATAATTCTGTATTTTTAGCTTCAGATTCATGAATATTTTTATTCTGGTGTCTCTATTGTCCTTGGGTTAAAAGCACAGAGTCCAAGCCTATTCATTTAAACCCACAATGTAATATCAAAATGTAACATTTTAATCAACAGTACATTTTTTGATAACCTTTTATCATATGTCTTGGAGTATCGCAATAATATCATATCGTGAGTTCAGTATCGTGATATGTATCGAATCGTGACATGAGGGTATCGTTACACCCTAGTTTTTATATAATATATTACAGGTATTTATTCTGCAACCCAGAAAGCCTTTGCTAATATTGGTCCATTAAGACCACTATTCATCAGCATGCATTGATTAATCCCATGGCATGTAGCACAAAAAACAAAAGTGCGACCAAATCGTATGCTGGTGCGACCAACTGAGATAGTTGGTAGCACCAGTGCGACCAGTGGAAAAGTTAGTCTGGAGCCCTAATACTGAAACATGTCCTTAAAACAACCCTTAACATTAATTTTCAAAACTGTGGAACTCACAGAGTGGTTAGTGGTGTTCATTGATGATCCCAAACAAGTAGCGTAGCGAAATACAGTTTCTGTCGTGTTTTATTTGCCATTTTTTAAAATTCCATTGATGTCTGTTGAAGGACTCAGTGCTCGTTGATATTACTGCGCTACCAGATACCGAAAGGGGTCTGTTTACATTTGGTTGTAGTCTTTTCGCTCGGTTCTCCGTCTCTCAGTAGGCCAGCATGAGCAGAGCAACTGCGGCAAAGTGGTTGTCGCCATCAAGTGGTCGGGGGTGTGCTAGCGCTTCAGACTCAAGTATCCAGCGGAAGTTTATACGCGGTTGTAAGGTATCTGAAAAAATAGTTCCACTATAGTAAATAACACGGATTGAAAGCATACATTGCGCCGATATATTTGTTTTTAATCATCAACGAACACAACCAACCACTGAGTTTCACAGTTTTCAAAACGAATGTTAAGGGTTGTTTTAAGGACATGTTTCAGTATGCTCGTAGACATCCCCTCTGAAGCACCCAGAGGCGATCCTAAAATAGTCAAAAAGTCGAGACAGGACCCATCGTCAAAATGTCTAAGTCCACCAATCTTGTTCATCCAAAACAAACTAGAAAATAGACTCAAAGTGTTAAATACCAGAATTATCCTTTAATTCACATGTACGTTAACGTTAGTTTCAAGTCAGTTGAATCAAGGTTTATTTTGTGTTTTTTTTTTTTTTAGCTAACAATTTATGGTTCCCAGAACGTTCTGGGAAAGTTAGTTTTTGGTTGCGGGAACATTCTCTTTAGGTTTTGGTTCCCATGGAAAGTTTTCTTAACGTTCAGGGAACGTTATAACCCTGAGGGAACGTTCCCTAAACGTTAGTTTTTGGTTCGGTTCAAACTAACGTTAACCTTTAGAGAACCATAGACTAACGTTCCCTAAACGTTCTGTGTTAGTGGCGAGCATACAGCCGCGCACACACACACACATAGGCTACTAAACACAGATGAATAACCTTACTTCAAAAAATTTATTCCTTGACAAGCTACTTGTTTTTTTGTATTTTGTTTTTACAAGTGTATAAACTATTAATTTGTTCAAAGGACAAGTACAAGACCAGGGTTAATGCCAAGCCCTGGTTTATACATTTTTATAATTTTGTTATAATAGCTTCAGACGACCTTTCTCAATGCAGCTATTGTCATACAATGAAAGTATTATTCCTCAGGGATGGATATTTATTGTACAAGTTCTCAAATTCACATCTACGTGCTTTCGAGGTTATCTACTCTTTTACCTTCATACTTTTTTTAACCGACAATGCTGTAACTGCATGTGAAAATTAATACTACAAGATCTTAAGCCATTTATTCCATATGGTAAAGTCTCAAGTTGTGCCTCCTCTAAAAGTGTCCGGGTGAAACCGCATGCTACTTTTAATTACCCGCCACAGTGACTGTAGGTGAAGCGAGTTTATGGGACGGTTACCGCAATACCGCGGTCATGTGACCCCTACCGCAGGTCTGAGCTCGTCACCGCATTCACTGCAAAAAAAGAAAGTGCCTGCACAGCATTCCATTTCTGTTCTAAATGTTCCTGTTCTAAATGTGAAATAATAAATGTTAAAAAAACATCTTCAATTGCCTAAAGCCTTGTTTATACTCGACGCCTGCGCACGAGCGCAAAGGTGCGTGTGGCAAAAATGACGTCATTGCGGCGTGGTCGGTCGTGCGTGTTGGGTGCGCATGGCACTCTTTGTAACATCGCGTGTGGGCGCCACATCCGAAGATGAACGACTTCGAGCGAATCTGGCCGAGCGAATCTGGCCGAGCAAGCATGTATGTCTCACAGCACCGGCACCCAGTTTGTGCGTCTTAAATTAGTTTCTTACATTTACAAAATGAGCCTATAGCAGACATAAGCCATTTTAATAAAAAATAAAGTTCCATGTTTTATAAAATGTCCATGAAACTTAATTAAATGTTTAGTGAAATAAGACCTTTTTTAAGAGATTGCTAATTGAGTTGTATGAAATACATACATGTTTTTTATATCCACATATTTTCTTCTAATATCACTGAAGTAGTAATCTCAGGGTTTACTGGATTTTACATGATTATTTTTGTAGTGTTATTGGTGGTGATGTACTAAATTAAACATTACGTGTGGACCTTTCTTCTCACGTTGATTCCTGATAGTTAAGAGTACAATTACTTCAGTTTCAATTTCTATTTCAAATTCAGTTTCTGTCGTTTCACAGAATAGCACAACAGCGAGCTAGGGATGTGACGGTGAGGATTTTTTCACACCGGTTAATCGACGTGTGACAACACCGGTAATACCGGTATCACCGGCGGGGGCTTTTAAATCGCTAATTCAAAGGCAAATGTAAAATGCGCGCGTTTGCACGGGCATGCATAAGGTGGTCGTGCGGAGCAACACTGTTTTGTTATAGTGCACTGAATAAGCACTAATTTGAAAACGAAACTAATTTTTTTTACATCACTTATAAAAAGCTGGTGCAGCAGTGTGCACTTTACATTCACTTACATTAGCGTCAATTCATCCATCGTAGGGAATTTGATGCGATCTGACAAATCAAAATACACCATTTTTGTCCGATAAAGCAGTCAGGAGAGTTAGTAGATTAACGTCGGTGGATTTGAACTTGTCTTTAACATAGGCAATCTCTCACGACACATTAGAGCCACAAAACGGTAGGCATATTTATTGTTTAATTTTCTTTGACTGACCAAATTTGAAAGTTGAGACTTTGTTTCATATTAAATATTACCTGATAGGTCCTGTCTGTCAGCACGTTGTCAGTGTCCTTTAGGCTACGTGAGTTGCACGTATAAAATTAAGTTAACAAACAACCTCGATCCATCAGGAAACGCATAGGTCGCTCGCTGAATATCACTGCGCTTCATGAAGAGTTTTTCTTTTGCGTGAAGAAGCCGTTCGCCGGAGATGTGTTAAAGATAGCGGAGTGCATTCATGATTATTAGGCTACCGGTATAATAATCCTCCTGGCTCCGGGTCTGATTGAGTCATTTACTCTCTTACCTTTGTTCTTTGATTAACTTTAATGACACTTTAAGACCAGCTGCTGCTGACAGAGATCGACACGCGTCCCATTTTCTCACAAATCTCTACGTTAATTTAAGACTTTATTTAAATCATTTAAGACTGCTCTTAAGAGGACACTCGACAAAACTGACATTTTGGCATAATGTGTGTGTGTTATGGTTTGTTCAAGCCCGAAAGAAAACTCTATACTGATGCGCGTCTTTTCTGTGGGTCGCGTACACGCACGTGTGTGTGTGTGTGTAGGCAGGACAGCGCGGTCTCTTTAGTCTTGTTGCGCTTAATATCATTCACATTAATAAGAGCGTGATCATACAACGGTAGTCAACAGGTGACAGAAAAAAAAACGGATACTGCGTAATTGCGTTAAATATATATGCCTATATATATATATATATATTAGGGCTGGGTATTGACACAAATTTCACAATTCGATTCGATTTCGATTCACAAGCTTGCAATTCGATTCGATTTCGATTCTGATTCGATTCGATTCAATATTGATTATTTTGGATATCAGTTACAAGAAATGGCAAATTTTCTCAAGGAAATCAAATCTCTTAACTAATTCTGTAAACTATGGGAGTCTAGTTGTAGCCTACTAAGCTTCATTATATAATAAGAAGATTACATTAAATATAAACATTTAAATGGTGGCTGTCATAAAAACTTGCCAGATTTATTCAAATATGCATTAAATATTGAAGAACATTAAGATTATAATGCATATGTAATATTGTGCATATATTTAGCAAAATGCTCCTCTCTCTCTAGTTATTTTTTCTAGCTGACTAACGAGTTTATGGTCACATGTGGTTTTTCTGAGGTAAATATGACGATACATGACATTGATTACAAGCTGTTTAACTGACGTCTTTCCACGGTTGAAAGTGAAACACTGATTGAGCGAATCAATGTGACATGATACGGATTTCGAAAAGTTGTACTCTATCTTTTAACACACTTTCAGATGCTCATTCATGTTTATTTCGCGCTGTAACTGGTATTATTAAGCCGGAAGAGATCAAAGCGCTCACGCTGCTGCTTCTCTGTAGCTGAGCCAGAGCGATCTCACGCCAGAGCGGCAAAACGGTATTTGTGTTTTTGAATTTCAAAAGAAAATGGACGTAATTTGAAAATTCACACTGATTCATATCAATAGTAACAAAGGACAAAGATTATTGCGACGTTTTGGATGCGTGCTACAATGTTCCATTCATTCAAATGAAACAGGATGACTAATCAATTCTTGAGATTTAAGAATCGATATAGGTTCGTAAAAATGAGAATCGATTAATATCGAGAAATCGATATTTATTACCCAGCCCTAATATATATATATATATATATATATATATATATATATATATATATATATATATATATATATATATATATATTAGTATTATTTATTTATTTTTTTTGCGGTGTCGCGGTGGACAAGTGATGAAACCGGTGTTGCGCCTGAACACCGGTAACACCGACTACCGTAGCAAGCCTACAGCGAGCACGTCAAGGATAAACGCCTCGTCCGTTTGGGGAGGTGCACACGCAATCAGCGGAGACTCGCGCTCGTGCGGACACGTCAAGTATAAACAAAGCTTTAGCCTTGTGTGTGCGCTTGTGTGCACGCGGGATGTATTGCTGGATGGTGCTAATAGCGGTTTACCGCAATAACGCGGGAATTTCTTGCTTTTCAACCGCGGTAAAAAATCCATACCGTCCCAGTCCTACCCTCAATGATGGAAGTTTTCATTTCCAGGTGTAGCTAATCCTTTACAATGTGTTATTGAACCTTTCCATTGTATAACCTTTGTAAGCTACATTTTAATCTTGTGTGGTTTAATATTTATTGTACTCAAAGCACAGCCTAAATAACATTTATGGAGCAGCCACACTGTTATTATTAAATGTTTATGAAATAATAAATCATCAATAGTAACATCAGTCAATCTGTTCACTTTACAGACAGGGCATGAAGAGCTTGGACCACGGACTGGACCACAGTGCTAGTTTGGCACCCCCACACTACTTATAAGGGTTAGTTCACCCAAAAATGAATATTCTGTCAGTAATTATAAACCAGAGTGTTGTTCCAACTAGTGTTGCACGGTGTATCGATACTTCAAAAGTATCGCGATACTCGGAAATTAAAAACGTCATGATACCTAAATTTATTAGTATCGATACTTTTTTCTCCTCACGCACGCAGCAAAGCTAGAAGCTGCAGCTCTCATGTGACAAACACTACAGCGAATTTTTGTCCCGCCAAAGTCTTATTTGATCGGTGAGTAATGTAACTTAGATGCGCGTGTGACGGCGCATGTTTAACTGAGAGAGAGAGAGAGAGAGAGAGAGAGACCTGCATGGTCGCGCGCGCACGCACTCTATCTGCGGAGCCAGGCGAAAGTAAACAAGGCTTCCGTCTCAAAACTAAGCGCTGTCTTGCTCTCTCCCACATAATAATCAAAATAAATCGACACGATGGTATGGTCTGAAAACTTAAATTTTCATGTGGAGCATTCGGAGATTTGTTTTCCTGAATTACCGCTGGGTGTGAATTGTGCTAAAATATGTTGCCTTAATTATCTTCTCTGAAAAGCGTTCCGCACATTCAGCTGATTTAAACCACACTTTAAATAAACAAAAACAAACCTATCCAGTGATGATGTTTTCTGTGATGACACAAATCTTGTGGGATGTCCTAAACTGCGGGGATAATCACACAACAGCACACGTCCGATAATGACACGCCCAATTCGCGAACTAATGACTCATTTGAACCGATTCGTTTTAATGAATGGTTTAAACAACTGATCTGTCCAACACTGAACTCACGAGACATCTGAATCGGTTTATAACTAATTGGTAACACTTTACAATAAGGTTTCATTTATTACATAAATTACATAAAAATAAAGTTTGCTTACTCAACAGGGCTCGAAATTGCGACCATTTTGGTCGCATATGCTCCTGAAATTTAATCTGTGCGACCTAAAAATATATTTGGGAGCATCTGTGCGAGTGCAAATAATGGTTGTGGTGCGACCTGTTTTTATTTCTCTACAAAACGTTCGCAAATTACTGCACAGTGTGTATCTTATGTGCGCTGATCAGGCGCTGATACGCGGTGGCCGGACCATCATTCTATCCAACGATTACATCCAATCAAACTTCATCCTTACGTTCATAACTTTAAAGCAGATTTTAGATAGGTTAATATTAGCTGTCAATCACTTCCATTCACTTACGCTGCGCTCCGTTGTCACGTGACAGGGAGCTGACTACCGCGCGACTAAAAGGCTGAATAATAGAGAAGATGAAACGAGGTTTTTCCTGCATTGATTTTTTTTGGCGACCGCCAAAGCCCTATTTGATCGGTGAGTGATAGATGACTGACTGGTGCGCTTGTGACAGGGCTCATATTACTGAAAGAACGAGCATAGATAGAGAGAGAGAGAGAGAGAGAGAGAGAGAGAGAGAGAGAGAGAGAGAGAGAGAGAGAGAGAGAGAGAGAGAGAGAGAGAGAGAGAGAGAGAGAGAGAGAGAGAGAGAGAGAGAGAGAGAGAGAGGAGAGAGAGAGAGAGAGAGAGAGAGAGAGAGAGAGAGACGGTCGCGCGCGCACGCACTCTCACAGTCTTCAAACAGTCTTGCTCTCCCTCCCTCACGCATATTAATCGAAATCGAGAATTGACACGATGGTAAAAGGTCAGAAGACCGAAGTTTCACGTGAAGCATTCGGAGATTTTTCTCCTGAATTACCCCAGGGTGTGAATTGTGCAAAAAAAAAAAAAAAGCGTTCCGCACATTCAGCTGACATAAACCTCAATTTCAATAAACAAAACAAACTATCCAGTGATGAAATGTTTTCTGTGTTGACACAAATCTTGTGCGATGTCCTAAACTGCTGGGATAATCACACAACAATGCGTGCCGTATCCTACACGTCCGCTAATGGCACGTGCGATTCGCGAACTAATGACTCCTTTGAACTGATTTTCTTTAATGAATGGTTAAAACAACTGATCTGTCCAACACTGAACTCACGAGACGTCTGCATCGGTGTATAACAAATCGGTAACACTTTACAATAAAGTTCAATTTATTAAACTCTAGTTAACTACATTAGTTAACATTAACTATTAATAAACTGCATTTCTACAGCATTTATTAATCTTTGTTAATGCTAATTTAATCATTAATAGTAGCCTTATTGAAATCAAAAGATGTATTTGTTAACATTAATTAGCCTAATGCACTGTGATGTAACATGAGCAAACAATGAACAGCTGTATTTTTTATTAACTAAGATTAACAAAGATTCATAAATACAGTAACAAATGTATTGATCATGGTTCATGTTAGTTAGCCTAATGCATTAACTAATGTTAACAAATCAAACCACATTTACTCAGAACACCTCTTAAAATGAGAATGTAAGTGTGCTTACCCCATTTATTTTTAGTAAGAGTGGTTAGGAAGATTTAACCTTAATAAAATACAGTATTTTCAGGTTATTTATATGACAATGTGAAGAAAACTTACCAAAAAAACCCCAAAACTTTTAGTTTAGACTGGATGAGTGAGGTGAAACCAGAAACAAAAAGTGCAAATCAAGTTGTTGTTAGCTAGCTGCTAATTGTATTCTTGTATATGGTAGAAAATTAGTTAAAATAAACTTTTTAATGCTACTTTATTATTGTAGTTTTTGAAATTGATATGATGATATACCAAAATGATGATTAGGTTTAGCAAAGAAGGATTTTATCTTACAAAGCTATGAAATACAGTGGTAAAATCACAGCTTTAATAAAAAAAAAAAAACAGGGCAAGAAAGGATGACAGTGTCCATCGGCCACCACCGAAAACCAATACATTTTAAGCGCAAGAGCTTGGTTAAACAAGGAGAGAGTGCCAAGCACAAAAAAAATGCAGGGACAAGTGTGTGGAAAACAAATCAGGTTCGATTATTAAGGCTTTTAATCATCAGAATGCTGCCGGTCGTTCCGCTTTACAGGCAGAGCTAAACGTCAAATTTGGTGGGTGCTCCTAAATTTTTGCTGGTGCTCCTAACTTTTTGAAGTTGGGAGCGCCAGTGCTACCAGGTAAAAAAGTTAATTTCGAGCCCTGCTCAAGTGTAAGCTTTAAAACAAATAAAACCACTTGTTAGCAAGAGACTACTTTTTTCCACACACTGCTATCAGGAATCGATAAGAGAATCGTTAAAGAATCGGATCGATTAGCAGAATCTTCAGTGGCATGGATATTGATAAAATCTTATCAGTTCCTGTTAACTCTTATGTTGCTTATGATAACTGAGATAATGGTGCTAAATTTATTATTTTTTTTACATTGAATGTCATTGCTCTAATTTATTTTTTATATTTTGTTCAAATGTTTAACATATCTGCTGTTCAAATGTTCATTTATTAGTAGGGGTGTAACGAGACGCTTATCTCACGAGACGAGACAGACACGAGATTGGGTTCACGAGAACGAGACGAGACGAGATTTTTGCACAATTTTACAGAAATCCTCAATGACACAAATCATAGTATGCAGGTGCATTTTGCAATGTTTAAATAATAATCTTAAGTAGACCTGAAATGACATGCATTAGGAGTATGAATTATCAAATGCATTGAAAGAAAACAATATACAACAATATAACCTTTTAATAATAAAAGGTTTTTATTGACTGGCTTTTCTCCTGTATGATTTCACATTAGTCTCTTCAGACCTTACTGTGCATTCAAGAGCTTTCAGAACTTCTGATTGAGGCTGTGTGTGACCTCCTAACTGAACTCTAGAAGTCTTATTAAGTGCAAACAATAAGTGCAAGTGCAACCATAATCAAAGTTAGCGCACAGACTCTTTATAATTGTTTTGAAATTGCTGTTTTATTTTGCACCGACAGTTATAGGGTTAATGTGGTGAGTTCGGGAAAGGCCGGTAGAGAAACGAGCCTGGTGTGTTTGTCTCCACAGTTGTTCTTGTGTTCCGATTATAGGTTCAGAAACAGAGCCTCTTGTCTGTTGTCTTTAAGACATTACAGTACTCTCTCAATATTCGAAGTGCAAACTGAGACAATAGCCGCAAATAAACAGTCCAGTGATGGGTATTGGGAGACGGACGATTGTATGTTCGCGGCCTAATTTGTGCGCAATGCACATCAGCGAGCTTGTGTTTTACTTTCACTATCGTGATCACGCGTACTCTGTGTATAGCAGAGGTGCTGAGCGTGCATTATACAACATAAGATCAGACGTTTAGTCTATGTTGCGCAACGAATCCTCCGCCATCCTCACGCGATCAGTGAACTGTGTTTTGTGCTGCACTGATTGCAACGGCAACTCGTGCTGGATGAGCAGAGCAGACTTTTACATTAGTTTATAATGGTTTTTAATTATTTTTTTATAAAAACAGCAAAACGATAGTTTAGGCGAATGTGAGTATAGCGGTGGAATATTCTATGGTAATAGAAATCGCGAGACAGCTTTTCACTCGACGGGAAATCTCGTCATGTTTTAGTCTCGCGAGATCTCGTGGCACGAGATCTCGTTACACCCCTATTTATTAGTGTGGTGTATGATTAGAATGTTGTCCCGGTTTTAAAATAAAGCACAGCAATGATATTTGAGAGTGTTTCTCCCTTTTCAGGAAAAGTATCGAAAAAGTATCGAAATCGCAATACTTGACTTGGTATCGGTATCGAAACAATAATTTTGGTATCGTGACAACACTAGTTCCAACCCCTTAAGACTTCCATTCATCTTCAGAAAACAAATGAAGATATTTTTTGATGAAATATGAGAGCTGGCTCACTCCTCCATAGTCTTCTAGGCAATTTCATTCTGCCGGCCCAGGAAGTTGGTAAAGACGTCGTTAAAATAGTTCAAGTGTCTACAGTGGCTCAACCTTAAGTTTATTAAGCGACGACAATAATTTTTGTGTGCAAAAATAACAACTTTATTCAACTATTCATTTTCTTATGTGTGGGCCTCTGAGTGAGTTCACAAAAACTCTAGGACTGGGACGATACACCTATCTCCCGATTCGATACTGTCACGAGACTTGGGTGCTGATACTGCTGGTATTCAGATTTTTTTTTTTTAAAAGAATTGCGATTCGATATTGTGATTTTTATTGTTAACACTAGACTAAGGCTGCACGATATATTGTTAACACTAGACTAGGGCTGCACGATATATCATTTCAGCATCGATATCCCGATGCACGCATCCACGATAGTCACATCGCAAGATGTACGATAGGCATCGTAGTTGATCCGTGATTCATGATCCGTACGGGTCAGCTGCTTCCTGGCCCGTAACGCGTGTGATTCACGGAACAATTGCAAAGTTTATTATAGTGAAAGTTTATCATTTACATGTGTTTTTAAAGGATTAGTTCACTTTTTAAAAAACTTTTGCTGATAATTTACTCACCCCCATGTCATCCAAGATGTCCATGTCTTTCTTTCTTCAGTCGAAAAGAAATTAATGATTTTGAGGAAAACATTCCAGGATTTTTCTCCATATAATGGACTCCAATAGTAGCCAAAACGGTTCAAGGTCCAAATGAGTTTCAATGCAGCTTCAAATGACTTTAAATGATACCAGACGATAAATAAGGGTCTTATCTAGCGAAATGATGCGCCATTTCGAAAATAAATAAAACAGTTTAAGTATTATTAGCACAAATGCTCGCCTTGTTCTGTCCTGAGATGTACGTTCGTGATTCTCCTGTTCGAACTCGTTCATTAAAATGAACAAATCTTTTTTCGAGTCATTTTATTCATTCAACGAACGAAATGACTCGAAAAAAGATTTGTTCATTTTAATGAACGAGTTCGAACAGGAGAATCACGAACGTGCATCTCAGGACAGAACAAGGCGAGCATTTGTGCTAATAATACTTTAACTGTGTTATTTATTTTCGAAATGGTGCATCATTTCGCTAGATAAGACCCTTATTTATCGTCTGGTATCATTTAAAGTCATTTGAAGCTGCATTGAAACTCATTTGGACCTTGAACCGTTTTGGCTACTATTGGAGTCCATTATATGGAGAAAAATCCTGGAATGTTTTCATCAAAATCATTAATTTCTTTTCGACTAAAGAAAGAAAGACATGGACATCTTGGATGACATGGGGGTGAGTAAATTATCAGCAAAAGTTTTTTAAAAAGTGAACTAATCCTTTAAGTCCTGTCAGTTTAAACATAAAGCGCAAGAAGTGTACACGCACTGAGCCGGGCAGACACAAAGTTCAGTGCTCTTTCTCTCAGAGCTTGACAGACACGAACATTCGCCCGTCTCTGTGAATATCCTCATAAACAGTCAGTTATGAAGGAGTTTAACTGCATTGACTTTTTTTTTTTTTTTTTTTTTCGGCCGCTAAATCGAATTTTTGTCTCGCCAATATAAAGCCATATTTGTTCGGTGAGTGGTGTAGAATAGAATAAATGTTCTGTGTGATAGGGTAAGTCCTGTACGCCTCACGTTTTCGATGTCACTATCATCAGTGTTTATATTTTTTTATTTAAACTTTTATCCTAGTACTTCTATGATAATTTGAACTATTATATAGAAATAATGATACTATGAGGTTGAAAAGACTGTTTCATGATGTCTCTGGGTCAGCACAGCTTTAAAAGTTGCGATATGATTTTGTTAAAGGTTTAATAGACAGACGAAATGGAAGCAAATCGCGTGGGTGTTTGAATCGAGATCACATTTTTTAAAGATGAATCGTACAGGTCTATTGTTTTATTTCTCTCTCTCTCTCAGTACAGTTTATGAGTAGCGCAAGGGCTTTTCAATGCATTCAATCTTACGCCACTTTCATTACGTCACTCGACACTCAAACATAATGACACATTTTATCCTCTGTTGGAACGAAAGTGACTTACTTTGGTCAACCTAGTCTATAAGCGAGGACAAAATTAAAGCAATTTAATTTGAATTAATATAAATTCTTGAATTTTTTCAAAACTATTTTAAAATTGTTTAAAAAAAAAACCGCAATCCCTTGGTGAATCTGTTTTTTCTCCCTGCACTAGTAAAGTCACTCAGAGGCCCATACGAAAAGAAAAGGAATAGATGGATAATGTCGTTATTTTTAGGGGTTCAAGCACGAAGTGCTGAAACCCTATTGTATTTGTAAGGATTTTTATTAGGTGTTCAAGCACGAAGTGCTGAAAACCTATTGTATTTGTGCTGATTTTTATTATTATTATTAGGTGTTCAAGCACGAAGTGCTGAAAACCTATTGTATTTGTGCTGATTTTTATTAGGTGTTCAAGCACGAAGTGCTGAAAACCTATTGTATTTGTGCTGATTTTTATTATTATTATTATTATTATTATTATTCTTCTGCCGTAAAACGCATCGTGCAGACCAAACCGTAAATGCTAGAGACTTGAAACTTTGTCAGATGGTAGTACAAAAATCGAGGAGAGGTTATCAAATTATGAGCCCGATTGGCCCATAGGTGGCGCTATAGCAACCAATTGCGCAAAACTGCTCATAACTCCTAAACCGTAAGTCGTAGACTCAAGTGTCTTATATCATTGGAAAGCTGGACTTCTGACTTAAAAAACGTATATCTCCGATTTAATTTCCGCCATATTGGATTTTCCGCCATTTTGAATTTTGTCGAAAAACTACTTTTGCGAACTAGTCCCTGGTTTTTTGCCCGATCGGAACCAAACCAGTGCTGAAATGTTCTCTGGAGACTGAATATCAATAATTATCGAAAAAAAGTTGAAATTTCGATTTACGGTCGCTAGGGGCAGTAAAACAAACATTGTGGGAGGAGCCTATTTTACTAAAATGGCTATAACTCGAGAAGTAAATGAGATATCCTCACCAAACTTGGTACACATGTGCATGAGTTCAATCTGAGGTCACAGTAAAAAAATCGCGACTATCGAACACTAGGTGGCGCTATAACATTAAAAAAACATAAAAGGGGGTGTGGCCACCTGACCGTTAGTCCAATTGACTTGAAAATTGGTATGCAGTGTCTTGGTTCAAGGTGCCATGTATGTGTAAAAGGATATTGGCGTATCTAAAAAAACATGGCCGCCATTAGCCAATGAAGTTCAAGCACCTATTAAACAAGGTTAACGGAGTCCGATCGGAACGAAACTCGATAGGCATGTTCAACTCATGGCCTAAGAGGTCTGTAAGAGTTTTGAAAGAAATCGGCCACTAGTTGGCGCTAACGAGTTTTACGGCTCTGTAATCACGTGGTGTTGCACACATCCCCATAAAATGCATATCAGTCGATAGATCTCCTCATGCTGAACAACTTTGCCTCTAGAACCATTGCTGTCAATCAAATCGTTCATTAAATATTCACGAATATGTTAAAAACCTACTTTTGCGAACTAGTCCCTGGTTTTTCGCCCGATCGGAACCAGACCAGTCTAGGACAAATCTCTGGACTCTCTAGATCAATAATTATTGAAAAAAAGTTGAAATTTGCCCTTTGGTTCACTATAACAGGGTAATTTAGAAAATGGACATGTCAAAATACACTCAAAAGCCTATAAATCATAAATAAAAACTCAGAACTTCACGAAAATCGATGAGCAGATGTGTCATACCATGGTGAAGAAGCATGCAAAGTTTCATTGAGATCGGACAATAGGTGGCGCTATAACTGTAAAAAAGCTTTAAACCCATATGTTCCCTATGGCAAATTGCCTGTATTGGCTGTACATTTTTTTTCCAGAAAAGATATGTCCACGAGAGGGAGCAACAGCATTAGACATTTTTAATCTTTTAAAGCAGTTTTCAGCATTGGCTAACAAACAAATGCTTAAAGCTATTTATTATGATGGAAATAAAATTTATGATAAATAATATAATAATAAATAAGGTTGGCTGTACATTTTGTTTTCCATCTATGAGCATATAATGTTAAAATCAATGTTCAAAACCAGTACAGTACAATTCTCTTGACTCCCTAGATCAATAATTATCAGAAAAGATATAACTTATTCATTTGGATGGCTATAATAGTGACACTTCAATATGTAGCATTGATCAAGTGTCCCTGAAAGCCTATATCTCTTCAATGAATGCTCATATCTTCTTAAAAACAAGTTTGAACATGTAAAACTAAATAAGCACAACATTTTGCAGACAGATTCGGACAAAATATACCCTTTATAGCAGTTAAATATGTGAAAATGATGTGAATATAAAGGCTTAAGCTAATAAGTGGTATTGTACTACCCCCTGCTGTTTAAAATAGTCATTTTGTCATGCTACTAACTATATTATAGTATAATTCTTATTTAGACTTTATAAAAATCACAATTTTAACATTACACTCACATTTTGTCCAAATTCATCTATTGGAGTATTGCTATTGAGAATTTACTATTAGTATCACATTAAAATCAACATTAACGCCTTAAAACGAAACTAAAACCTTCAGGCCACGCCCCTACAGTACAAATTCACTCATAACTCGAAAACGAAAAGTCACTGCGCGCTCAAATTTTGATGGTGAGGTCCTCTCCGGGCTCTTGATCCAAATCTGGCGTCGCGGGGCTCGGGAGAACCCCCCCACCCGCGGATCTCTAATTCGTGAGACCCCCAACTCTGAATGGCTATATCTCCCGATCTAGAGCACCTACATCCTTGTGGAGAGCTTGTTGGAAAGGCCCCGTCCTCATCTAGCTTCGATTCGAGTATGGTGCGATTTGGCCTGGGCATTCCCGAGTTATAAGACCACAAAGATATGCATTTCAACATACATAACTCCTGTCCCCGATCACTCAGGAACCCCGCGATGGTCTTGTTCAACAGAGCTCCTCTAACACTATCTAAGTCTGAGTTTCAGATTTTTTCGCTTTCTCATTCCCGAGATATAAGTAAAAAAAAAAAAAAAAAATCCTGTCATTCATTTCAACTGTATTGTAATACCGCTGTTGTCCACGAGAGGGAGCAATAGCATTAGACATTTTTAATCTTTTAAAGCAGTTTTCAGCATTGGCTAACAAACAAATGCTTAAAGCTATTTATTATGATGGAAATAATATTTATGATAAATAATATAATAATAAATAAGGTTAGTGTACATTTTTCATTATGACATATAATTAAACATGTTCAACATACAGTACAATTCTCTTGATCCCTAGATCATAATTATCAGAATATACTATCATTGGATGGCTAATGGAACTCAATATTAGCTGATCAAGTGTCCTGAAGCTATATCTCTTCAATGAAGCCATATCTCTTAAAAACAAGTTTAACATGTAAAATAATAAGCACAAATTTTCAGACAGATTCGACAAATATACCCTTAAAAGTTAAATGTGAAATGTGTGATATAAGACTTAAGCAATAGTGGTATTGTACTACCCTGCTGTTAAAATAGTTTTGTCATGCTACTATATGTATAATCTATTGATTTAAATACAATTTACATTACATCACATTGTCAATCATTATTGGAGTTGCTATGAGATTACATAGTATCACATTAAATACATTAAGCTAAAACTAACTAGCCCGCCCTACAGTACAAATCACTCAACCGAACGAAGTCACTGCCGCTCAATTGTGTGAGGTCTCTCGGCTCTGTCAAATCTGGCTGCGGCTCGGAACCCCCCCACCCCGATCTCTAATCGTGAACCCATCTGAATGCTATCCGTCAGAGCACTACACCTTGTGAGAGTTGTTGAAGGCCGTCCATTGCTCGATCGGTATGGTGCATTGCTGGCTCCCGGTTAAAGCACAAGATTGCATTTCAACATACATACTCTGTCCGATCAAGGAACACTGTGCGATTCTGTTCAACAAGCTCCTCTACACTATCTAATTCTGATTTAAATTTTCGCTTTCTCATTCCAGTTAGTAAAAAAATAAAAAATCCTGGTCATCATTTCAACTGTATGAATACGCTGTTTCCATGAAGGGAGCATAGCATGACATTTTAATCTTTAAGCGTTTTCAGCATGGCTAACAAACAAAGCTAAAGCATTTATTTGATGAATAATTTCATGATAAATAATAATACAAATAAGTTAGCTGTACATTTTGTTCCATCTATGAGCATAATGTTAAAATCATGTCAAAACCAGTACAGTACAATTCTCTGACTCCCTAGATCATAATTAGAAAATTAATAACTTATTAATTAAAAATCATTTATTTCAAATATATATCCAACAATTTGTGTAAGCACATTCATTAGAGTTAATATGAAAAATGTGCCATTTAAAAAAGGTACATTGAATCAAACTAAAAGTCATAGATCAATTTTAATGACAGAATAAAAAAAACAAACAATGCATATGAAAACAAGACATATGAAATGGTAAGAGACAATAATTCAGTGGGCGTTCAGCTCATAGACCAATCCTCAGGGATGATAGGGTGGTAAGGGCTTCAGTCCATGCAGGACAACACCACTAAAATACCCTCAATGACAGACAACACTGGCCTCTGTCAAACACAACAACTCTGTCAGATACAACTGTGATAAGCATTTCAGAATGGTGAGCATTTCAGTATGTGCTGAACTGAGCACACAGATAGTCCCAATGGTGATGGTGGTGTGATATCGAATGTGAACTGAGGCCACAAGATGTATCCACAATGTGAGTGATGATCGAATCTGAACTGAGCCACACAGAGTAGTCCACAATGGTGAGTGTGTATGATCTGAATGCTGAACTGAGCCACACAGATGTAGTCCACAATGGTGGTGTTATGATCTGATGCTGAACTGAGCCACAAGATGTAGTCCACAATGGTGATGGTGGTGTGATGATCTGAATGCTGAACTGAGCCACACAGATGTAGTCCACAATGGTGGTGTGTGATATCTGAATGCTGAACTGAGCCACACAGATGTAGTCCACAATGGTGATGGTGTGTGTGATCTGAATGCTGAACTGAGCACACAGATGTAGTCCACAATGGTGATGGTGTGGATGATCTGAATGCTGAACTGAGCCACACAGATGTAGTCCACAATGGTGATGGTAGTGGTGTGATGATCTGAATGCTGAACTGAGCCACACAGATGTAGTCCACAATGGTGATGGTGCTGTGATGATCTGGACATGTTTTTTCTGCAGTCAAACTGATTCCTTGATTTGCATTGAATAGAATCTTCAGCTGGTTCTGGAGTTGAATATTGTCCTATAATGAAGATGATCTTGTCATCAGAGCAGCGTAAGACATTTGATGTACCTAAAGACAATGAGGATTTGATTAGGATTTTTTATTTTATTTACACTTTACAAGTGAATTATGTACTTCTAAAACATTGTGTTTAAAAGCAACTATTTATTTAACAGAATATCCTTATAACAGAAACAAATATTACAGAGTATTCTAGGCATATTATGTCAATGTAATAACAGTTATAACTAATTTAAAAGATAAAAATAGTCTTACCTGTTTATCAATACTTGAAGTGTTGGAATATGATGAGAATGAAGCAGCAAATATGGTCTAATATATCTCAAAGTTCTTTGTCTTTCCTTTCTTTTTTCTCTTTCTGCTGCAAAGAGTTTGTTTCATTTCTTACATCACCTTTTGTTGTAAGTACTTCATTATAAACCTGCCAAATGTATGATGCAAGTCTCTATACAAATTCATTATAAAAGGACATTACACAGACATTTTAAACAATAAAACACAAAGAAATATAATAAAAAGAATGACTAAATAAATGAATGAATGAAAATTAATAAATAATTATTGTATGTTAAAAAGCTTTAAAACCATGTATTTCCTATGGTAAATTGCCTGTATTGGCTGTAAATGGTATTTTCCATCTATGATAATATAATCTTTATATCGTAATTCTAAAAATCAGTGCAGTGCATTTCTCTGGACTCTCTAGATCAATGATTATCAGAAAAGGTCTAACTTCTTCATTTGGATGGCTATAATAGGGTCACTTAAATATGTAGCCATATGTGTCCCTGAAAGCCTATATCTCTTCAATGAATGCTAGAATCATATGAAATCATACTAGAATGTGTTCAATTGTGGTAAACCATGCTAGAACAAGGCAAATCATGGTGAATCATCCTAGAACTTGGTATATCATGGTAAACTATTGTAAATCATGCTAGATTCATGGTAAATCATACTGGAACATGGTAAATCATGAAAAATCACACTAGATTTGGTATATCATGGTAAATCATGCTAAAAATTGTCTTCCATCTATGATGTCAGTGGTTAAATGCTTGCTACATAAAACGTAATGTCTTTTGATGCTTTTGAGCTTAAAGGCCTTAACTGCCTTAATTGCTTGAACACCGCTAAATGCTGCTATTAGGGTTCAGCCGAATGCGAAACTATGCATTTATTATTTATTAGGGTGTTCAAGCACGAAGTGCTGAAAACCATGTATTGTTGATTATTAGGTTCAAGACGAGTGCTGAACTTTGTATTGCTGTTTATTAGGTTCAAGCACGAAGTGCTGAAAACCTATTGTAATTGTACCGATTTTTATTATTATTTTTCTTCTCCGCTAAAACGCATCGTGCAGCCCAAACCGTAAGTGCTGGAGCTCTGAAACTTTGTCAGATGGTAGTACAAAAATCGAGGAGAGGTTCAGAGAGTATGACCCCGATTGGCCTATAGGTGGCGCTATAGCAATCAATTGCGCGAAATGGCTCATAACTCGTAGACCGTAAGTCATAGACTCAAGTGTCTTATATCATTGGAAAGCTGGACTCCTGACTTAAAAAACGTATATCTCCGATTTTATTTCCGCCATATTGGATTTTCCGCCATCTTGGATTTTGTCAAAAAACTACTTTTGCGAACTAGTCCCTGGTTTTTTGCCCGATCGGAACCAAACCAGTGCAGAAATGTTCTCTGGAGACTGAATATCAATAATTATCAAAAAAAAGTTGAATTTTCGATTTTCGGTCGCTAGGGGGTGCAAAAATAACATTGTGGGAGGAGCCTATTTTACTAAAATGGCTATAACTCCAGAAGTAAATGAGGTACGTTCACCAAACTTGGTAGATATGTGCATGAGTTCAATCTGAGGTCACAGTAAAAAAATCGCGACGATCGAACACTAGGTGGCGCTATAACATTAAAAAAACATAAAAGGGGGTGTGGCCACCTGACCGTTAGTCCGATTGACTTGAAAATTGGTATGCAGTGTCTTGGTCCAAGGTGCCATGTATGTGTAAAAGGATAGTGGCATATCTCAAAAAACATGGCCGCCATTGGCCAATGAAGTTTGTGCACCTTTTAAACAAGGTTAACGGAGGTCCGATCGGAACGAAACTCAATGGGCATGTTCGACTCATGGCCCAAGAGGTCTGTAAGAGTTTTGAAAGAAATCGGCCACTAGTTGGCGCTAACGAGTTTTACGGCTCTGTAATCACGTGGTGTTGCACACATCCCCATAAAATGCATATCAGTCGATAGATCTCCTCATGCTGAACAACTTTGCCTCTTGAACCATTGCTGTCAATCAAATCGTTCATTAAATATTCACGAATATGTTAAAAACCTACTTTTGCGAACTAGTCCCTGGTTTTTCGCCCGATCGGAACCAGACCAGTCTAGGACAATTCTATGGACTCTCTAGATCAATAATTATCAAAAAAAAGTTGAACTTTTGCATTTTGCGCATGGGTATAACAGGGCGTTTAGAAATTAGACGTGTCAAAACACACTCAAAAGCCTATAAATCCTACAAGGAAACTCAGAACTTGACAAAAATTGATGTGCATATGTCTCATACCATGGTGAAGAAGCATGCAAAGTTTCATGGAGATCGGACAGTAGGTGGCGCTATAACTGTTGAAAATCTTTAAAACCATGTATTTCCTATGGTAAATTGCCTGTATTGGCTGTAAATGGTGTGTTCCATCCATGATCATATAATCTTTATATGATAATGCTCAAAATCAGTCCAGTACAATTCTATGGACTCTCCAGATCAATAATTATCGAAAAAAATGTTGAATTTTGCCCTTTGGTTTGCTATAATAGGGTCATTTAGAAAATGGGCGTGTCAAAATACACTCAAAAGCCTATAAATCATAAATAAAATGTCAGAACTTCACAAAATTGGTGACAATATGTGACATAACATCATTAACAAGCATGCACAGTTTTATGGAGGTTGGGCCATAGGTGGCGCTATAACTGTTAAAAAGCTTAAAAACCATGTATTTCCTATGTTAAATTGCCTGTACAATGTGTGGTGTGTGTGTGTGTGTGTGTGTGTGTTGTGTGTGTGTGTGTGTGTGTGTGTGTGTGTGTGTGTGTGTGTGTGTGTGTGTGTGTGTGCATGCATAATGGAGTTAACAGTGAAAAACTGGTTTGCTTTAATCCAGAATACTGGTGAAACCAAGTAGATCAAAATGAAAGTGAGCTAATAAGTGGTCTTCTGCTGCCCTCTGCTGGCCATTATATTTATTAACAGTCTTTTCACATGTGCATTTACATTCAGTACTTAGACACTTAAAAATCCCTTATATAACAATTACTATTATAACACAATCATATTTTGTCAGTGTTTATCACTTCATTTGTTCTGATGCTTCACATAATTAGTACTAAGTTGTAAATCATGGTGAATAACTCTAGAAACATGGTAAATCATAGTAAATAAGGTAAATCATGCTAGAATCCTGGTAAATCATTCTAGAATGTGGCATATCATGGTAAATCATCCTATAACATGGAATAAGGTAAACTAAGATAACATGCGATCAATAATCAACTAAGTGTCAATTGTGTAAATCCATGCTAGACAGGTCAATCATATGAAATCATACTAGAATGTGTTCAATTGTGGTAAACCATACTAGAACAGGGTAATCATGGTGAATCATCCTAGAACTTGGTATTTTCATGGTAAACTATGGTAAATCATGCTAGATTCATGTAAATCATACTGGACTATGGTAAATCATGAAATATCACACTAAATTAGGTATATCATGGTAAATCATGCTAAAAATGGTTATTCCATCTATGATGTCATAGTTAAATGCTTGCTACATAAAACTTAATGTCTTTTGATGCTTTTGTGCTTAACGGCCTTAAAGGCCTTAACTGCTTGAACACCGCTAAATGCTGCTTGCAGCTTTAATTATTATTATTTTTCTTCTCGCTAAAACGCATCGTGCAGCCCAAACCGTAAGTGCTGGAGCTCTGAAACTTTGTCAGATGGTAGTACAAAAATCGAGGAGAGGTTCAGAGAGTATGACCCCGATTGGCCTATAGGTGGCGCTATAGCAATCAATTGCGCGAAATGGCTCATAACTCGTAGACCGTAAGTCATAGACTCAAGTGTCTTATATCATTGGAAAGCTGGACTCCTGACTTAAAAAACGTATATCTCCGATTTTATTTCCGCCATATTGGATTTTCCGCCATCTTGGATTTTGTCAAAAAACTACTTTTGCGAACTAGTCCCTGGTTTTTTGCCCGATCGGAACCAAACCAGTGCAGAAATGTTTCTGGAGACTGAATATCAATAATTATCAAAAAAAGTTGAATTTTCGATTTTCGGTCGCTAGGGGGTGCAAAAAAACATTGTGGGAGGAGCCTATTTTACTAAAATGGCTATAACTCCAGAAGTAAATGAGTACGTTCACCAAACTTGGTAGATATGTGCATGAGTTCAATCTGAGGTCACAGTAAAAAAATCGCGACGATCGAACACTAGGTGGCGCTATAACATTAAAAAAACATAAAAGGGGGTGTGGCCACCTGACCGTTAGTCCGATTGACTTGAAAATTGGTATGCAGTGTCTTGGTCCAAGGTGCCATGTATGTGTAAAAGGATATTGACATATCTCAAAAAACATGGCCGCCATTGGCCAATGAAGTTTGTGCACCTTTTAAACAAGGTTAACGGAGGCCGATCGGAACGAAACTCAATGGGCATGTTCGACTCATGGCCCAAGAGGTCTGTAAGAGTTTTGAAAGAAATCGGCCACTAGTTGGCGCTAACGAGTTTTACGGCTCTGTAATCACGTGGTGTTGCACACATCCCCATAAAATGCATATCAGTCGATAGATCTCCTCATGCTGAACAACTTTGCCTCTTGAACCATTGCTGTCAATCAAATAGTTCATTAAATATTCACGAATATGTTAAAAACCTACTTTTGCGAACTAGTCCCTGGTTTTTCGCCCGATCGGAACCAGACCAGTCTAGGACAATTCTATGGACTCTCTAGATCAATAATTATCAAAAAAAAGTTGAACTTTTGCATTTTGCGCATGGGTATAACAGGGACGTTTAGAAATTAGACGTGTCAAAACACACTCAAAAGCCTATAAATCCTACAAGGAAACTCAGAACTTGACAAAAATTGATGTGCAGATGTCTCATACCATGGTGAAGAAGCATGCAAAGTTTCATGGAGATCGGACAATAGGTGGCGCTATAACTGTTGAAAAGCTTTAAAACCATGTATTTCCTATGGTAAATTGCCTGTAATCATGATAGAAACCTGGTAAATCATAGCAAAAAATACTATTACATGGTGTATCATGGCAAATCATGCTAGAAATGTGATGAATCATGGTAAATCATGCTACATCCTGATAAATCATTCTAGAATGTGGTATATCATGGTAAATCATCCTATAACATGGCAAATCATAGTCAAATGTGTTCAGTTGTGGTAAACCATGCTAGAACAGGGTAAATCAAGGTGAATCATACTAGAACTTGGTATATCACTGGTTTGCTTTAGTGAAGAATACTGGTGAAACCAAGTAGTTCAGAATGAAAATGAGCCAATAAGTAGTCTTCTACTGCCCTCTGCTGGCCATTATGCTTATTAACAGTCTTTTCACATGTGCATTCATATCTTTAGACTCTTAAAAATCCCTTATATAACTATTACTATTATGACACAATCATATTTTGTCAAAGTTTATCAATTCATTTGTTCTAATGCTTCACATAATGGCTAGCCACGTGGTAAATCATGGTAAATAAAGCTAGAAACATGGTAAATCATAGTAAATAAGGTAAATAATGCTAGAATCCTGGTAAATCATTCTAGAATGTGGTATATCATGGTAAACTATGGTAAATCATGCTAGATTCATGGGAAATCATACTGGAACATGGTAAATCATGAAAAATCACACTAAATGTGGTAAATCAGGGTAATCATGCTAAAACATGGTCTATTTCATCTATGATGTCAGTGGTTAAATGCTTGCTGCATAAAACTTAATGTCTTTTGATGCTTGTGTGCTTAAAAATCTTAAATGCCTTAACTGCTTGAACACCGCTAAATGCTGCTAGCAGCTTTAATTATTATTATTATTATTATTCTTCTGCCGTAAAACGCATCGTGCAGACCAAACCGTAAATGCTAGAGACTTGAAACTTTGTCAGATGGTAGTACAAAAATCGAGGAGAGGTTATCAAATTATGAGCCCGATTGGCCCATAGGTGGCGCTATAGCAACCAATTGCGCAAAACTGCTCATAACTCCTAAACCGTAAGTCGTAGACTCAAGTGTCTTATATCATTGGAAAGCTGGACTTCTGACTTAAAAAACGTATATCTCCGATTTAATTTCCGCCATATTGGATTTTCCGCCATTTTGAATTTTGTTGAAAAACTACTTTTGCGAACTAGTCCCTGGTTTTTTGCCCGATCGGAACCAAACCAGTGCAGAAATGTTCTCTGGAGACTGAATATCAATAATTATCGAAAAAAAGTTGAAATTTCGATTTACGGTCGCTAGGGGCAGTAAAACAAACATTGTGGGAGGAGCCTATTTTACTAAAATGGCTATAACTCGAGAAGTAAATGAGATATCCTCACCAAACTTGGTACACATATGCATGCGTTCAATCTGAGGTCACAGTAAAAAAATCGCGACGATCGAACACTAGGTGGCGCTATAACATTAAAAAAACATAAAAGGGGTGTGGCCACCTGACCGTTTGTCCGATTGACTTGAAAATTGGTATGCAGTGTCTTGGTCCAAGGCGCCATGTATGTGTAAAAGGATATTGGCGTATCACAAAAAACATGGCCGCCATCGACCAATGAAGTTTGAGCACCTATGAGACAAGGTTAACGGAGGCCGATCGGAACGAAACTCGCTGGGCATGTTTGACTCATGGCCCTAGAGGTCTGTAAGAATTTTGAAAGAAATCGGCCACTAGTTGGCGCTAACGAGTTTTATGGCTCTGTAATCACGTGGTGTTGCACAAATCCCCACAAAATGCATATCATTTGATAGATCTCCTAATGCTGAACAACTTTGCCTCTAGAACCATATCTGTCAATCAAATCGTTCATTAAATATTCACAAATATGTTAAAAACCTACTTTTGCGAACTAGTCCCTGGTTTTTCGCACGATCGGAACCAGACCAGTCTAGAACAATTCTCTGGACTGTCTAGATCAATAATTATCGAAAAAAAGTTGAAATTTGGCCTTTGGTTCACTATAACAGGGTCATTTATAAAATGGGTGTGTCAAAATACACTCAAACGCCTATAAATAATAAATAAAAACTCAGAACTTCACAAAAATTGGTGAGCATATGAGTCATACCATGGTGAAGAAGCATGCAAAGTTTCATGGAGATCGGACAATAGTTGGCGCTATAACTGTTGAAAAGCTTTAAAACCATGTATTTCTTATGGTAAATTGCCTGTAATCATGATAGAAACATGGTAAATCATAGCAAAAAATACTATTACATGGTGTATCATGGCAAATCATGCTAGAAATGTGATGAATCATGGTAAATCATGCTACATCCTGATAAATCATTCTAGAATGTGGTATATCATGGTAAATCATCCTATAACATGGCAAATCATACTCAAATGTGTTCAGTTGTGGTAAATCATCCTATAACATGGCAAATCATACTCAAATGTGTTCAGTTGTGGTACACCATGCTAGAACAGGGTAAATCAAGGTGAATCATACTAGAACTTGGTATATCACTGGTTTGCTTTAGTGAAGAATACTGGTGAAACCAAGTAGTTCAGAATGAAAATGAGCCAATAAGTAGTCTTCTACTGCCCTCTGCTGGCCATTATGCTTATTAACAGTCTTTTCACATGTGCATTCATATCTTTAGACTCTTAAAAATCCCTTATATAACTATTACTATTATGACACAATCATATTTTGTCAAAGTTTATCAATTCATTTGTTCTAATGCTTCACATAATGGCTAGCCACGTGGTAAATCATGGTAAATAAAGCTAGAAACATGGTAAATCATAGTAAATAAGGTAAATAATGCTAGAATCCTGGTAAATCATTCTAGAATGTGGTATATCATGTTAAACTATGGTAAATCATGCTAGATTCATGGTAAATCATACTGGAACATGGTAAATCATGAAAAATCACACTAAATGTGGTATATCATGGTAAATCATGCTAAAACATGGTCTATTCCATCTATGATGTCAGTGGTTAAATGCTTGCTACATAAAACTTAATGTCTTTTGATGCTTGTGTGCTTAAAAATCTTAAAGGCCTTAACAGCTTGAACACCGCTAAATGCTGCTAGCAGCTTTAATTAGGTGTTCAAGCACTTTAGTGCTGAAAACCTATTGTAATTGCTATTTGAAAAAAAAAAAAAAACCTAAAACGCATCGTGCAGCCCAAACCGTAAGGCCTAGAGACTTGAAACTCGCCCAGATGGTAGGCCTCAAATATGGGGACAACCTATCAGAGTATGACCCCGTTTGGCCCATAGGTGGCGCTACAGCAACCAAAAGTACTAAATTGCTCATAACTCCTCGACAGTTGGGGCTAGAAGCTAGCTTTTTACACCACTGTGATCCCTGGCTCAAGACGAACAAGATGTATATCTCGGATTTCGATTTGGAGCAAAAAAAATTTGTTATAGCCAATTTTGTCCAAAACCTACTTTTGCGAACTAGTCCCTGGTTTTTTGACCAATCGGAACCAGACCAGTGCAGAAATGTTCTCTGGAGTCTGATTATCAATAATTATCGAAAAAATGTTGAAATTCTGCATTTGCTTGGCCATAACATGGTCATTTAGGAAATGGTCCGTGACCAAATACGGTCAAAAGCCTATAAATCCTACAAAAAAAGTCAAAACTTCACCAAAATCGATGAGCATATGTGTCATACCATGCTGAAGGAGCATGCAGAGTTTCATGGAGATTGGACAAAAGGTGGTGCTATAATCGTCAAAAAGGTCTCATTGTTATTAGGTGTTCAAGCACTTTAGTGCTGAAAACGTACTCGGTTACTAACGTAACCTCGGTTCTCTCTAGAGAGGGAACGAGTACTGCGTAATATCTTACGCTATGGGGAAAACTCTTTTCCACGAGATATTGAAGCCAAAAATTATCCTTAATTTTTTATTAATGTAAAACGCTTTGCGGCAGCAAGCAGACATAGGCGAGACAGCTCGCGCGCCTATTGGCTGCCCTGCGGCAACAGCAGCAGCCTATCGAGAGTGGCTCTGCGTGACGTCACGACGAATGGGGGCCTTTCGCGCCCATATAGTCACGTCCCGCCAGAAAGGGCGTGGTCTCGCCCTATAACCAGGCTCGATAGCTGCTCTTACGTTGGTTTTCATCGCCGAAGCGAACCAGAGCGTATTCCAAGCACGGCAAGATACGCAGTACTCGTTCCCTCTCTAGAGAGAACCGAGGTTACGTTAGTAACCGAGTACGTTCTCTTACGAGAGTATCTCTCGTACTGCGTAATATCTTACGCTATGGGGAACACAATGCAACACGCCGTGCTGGTAGGGATCCAACACCAAAGTCCCAGGGGCCGAAGCCCGGGGCGCATATAGTGCATAATCACCATACACTCACAGAGAGTGAGGGAAGAGAGGCTAGAAGCATCATTCCCTGTAAATAGCATCCGAAAGGAGCTAATCATGTGACAAATAGACCATACCGTCAGGGTGAACATTCAGCCTGAACTGGGTGGCCACAAGTGTGTCAACATTTTAATGAGCTGCTGTACCGGTCAGTGAGCAATACGCAGGTCAAACTCAGTATCCGAGCCGCACAGCGGGCAGATAGCACTGAATTTATACCGCCAAAAGCTTAGCTTGTAAGGCGGGAACCTCCAAGTTATAGTATTTTATAAATGTAGACGGCGAGGCCCAGCCTGCGGCCATACAAATATCTTGCAGGGTAACCCCGCTAGACCATGCCCACGAGGAGGCCATGCCTCTTGTGGAGTGCGCTCTAACACCCAAAGGGCACAGTAGGCCCTTAGAAGTGTAAGCCAGCGCTATGGCACCGACTATCCATCTGGATAGGCTCTGTTTCGAAGCGGCAAGTCCCTTAGCACGGCCGCCAAACGAAACGAAAAGCTGCTCAGTCTGTCTGAAACCAGACGAGCGGGACACATAAGCCCTTAGTGCCCTGACAGGGCAAAGGAGACTCGCGTCCTTCTCCTCATTGAGAACCGGAAGGGCAGACAGGGAAATCACCTGGGCCCTGAACGGTGTGTTGAGGGATTTCGGCACATAGCCGTGCTTCGGTTTGAGTATGACCTTTGAGTCATTAGGTCCAAACTCCATGCATGACGCGCTTACTGAGAGCGCTTGCAAGTCCCCTACGCGCTTCACTGAAGCGAGAGCCATAAGAAACGCTGTCTTGAAAGACAAGTGTTTCATGTCTGACGACTGGATTGGCTCGAATGGGGCACCTTTCATGGCCTCCAAGACCGTGGAAAGGTCCCATGTCGGGACTGAAGGGGGCCTGGGAGGGTTTAGCCTCCGAGCTCCTCTAAGGAAACGCACGACTAAGTCGCTCTTTCCTAGTGACTGGCCAGACACCGGTTTTGCAAACGTTGCTATGGCCGCCACGTATACTTTGAGCGTGGAAGGGGACCTGCCCTTATCCAGTAGCTCCTGAAGGAAGGAAAGCACTTCCGTAACCCCGCAGTCTACAGGTGAAAAGCCCTGCGCTTGACACCAAGCAGAGAACACAGACCACTTCGAGGAGTAGAGCCGTCTGGTAGACGGGGCTCTAGCCTGCGCGATCGTGTTTAACACTCCCTCTGGGAGGTCAGCGGGTACCCGTTGATGGCCCATGCGTGCAGGGACCACAAATCCGGGCGAGGATGCCAAATCGAGCCTTCCGCCTGAGAGAGGAGGTCTCTCCTCAACGGTAAAGGCCATGGGGCAGCGCTGGTCAGCTGCATCAGGACAGGGAACCACGACTGGTTTGTCCAGAGCGGAGCTATGAGTAGCACTGGGCATCCCTCCCTCCTGATTCGCTCCAACACCTGAGGCAGGAGTGAGACAGGGGGAAAAGCATATAGGGGGCGGCGGGGCCAAACATGGGCCAGCGCGTCCCGGCTTTTCGAGAAGAATCTCGGGCAGTGAGCGTTTTCTTGGGACGCGAACAGGTCCACCTGCGCTTTGCCAAACGTTTCCCACAGCAGCTGGATCGTCTGCGTGTGCAGAGACCATTCTCCTGCTGGGACGTTATTTCTGGACAGCCTGTCTGGCCCCACATTTAGGTGACCAGGCACATGCGCCGCTCTCAGCGAGAGCAGGTTGTGCTGAGCCCAGACCAGGAGGCGTTCCGTCAGCCTGTAAAGGTTTCGGGACCTGACGCCGCCCTGGCGATTTATGTACGCCACCACTGACATGTTGTCCGACCGGACCAATACGTGGTGGCCTATTATCTGGGGACAGAAGCGCCTTAGCGCTTTGTCGACTGCTATTAATTCCAAGCAGTTTATGTGAAGGAGCTTCTCCCGCGCTGACCATAGGCCAGCTAGCGGTCTGCCCTCGAGCAGCGCTCCCCACCCCGAAGTGGAGGTGTCCGTAGACACCACCTTCACACTCGAGGGGATCCCCAGACTCACATCTGACTGATACCAGTCGGTTGCTTTCCATGGTTTCAGAGCCGAAATGCACTGAAGGTCGACCCTGAGGCGAAATAGACCTGCGGTCCACGCCCTGGGGGGAACTCGTGCTTTTAGCCATAGCTGCAGTGGGCGCATGCGGAGCAGGCCCAACTGGAGTACGGAGGCTGCTGTGGCCATCAGACCCAGCATTTTCTGAAACCTTCTGAGCGGGACTATAGAGCCGTGGCGGAAGGATCTCGCGACGTGCTGAATATTCAATCCGCGCTCCGGTGACAGGCGTGCTGTCATGGATAGCGAGTCTAACACTGTTCCCAGAAAGGAAATTCTCCGACTGGGGAGCAGTGAGCTTTTCGCCCAATTGACTGTAAGGCCCAGCTCCTCGAGGTGCTCGAGTAATGCGGCCCTGTGTTCTATGAGCTCCGTTCGTGAACGAGCTAGAATCAGCCAATCGTCCAAGCAGTTCAAAACTCGCATGCCCCAAAGTCTCAGGGGGGCGAGGGCCGCGTCCATGCACTACGTGAACGTACGGGGTGCTATGGACAGGCCGAACGGCAGGACTGTGTATTGATATGCCTGGCCCTCGAAGGCGAATCTCAAGAATCGCCTGTGATGGGACGCTATTTGTATTTGAAAATAGGCGTCTTTCAGATCTATTGACATGAACCAGTCTCCTTGGCGCACTTGCGCGAGGATTTCCTGGTCGTAAGCATTCTGAACTGGCGCTTCACGAGCGTTCTGTTCAGCAGTCGCAGATCTAGAATGGGTCTGAGCCCACCATCTTTTTTCGGTACCAGAAAATATCTGCTGTATAAGCCCCCTTCGCCCTGAGATAGAGGTTCTATAGCCCCTTTTCTCAGTAGTTTCGCTATCTCGGCTCGAAGTAGATGAAACACTTCGCTTTACACCGTAGTTTCGACTCGCGCCGTATAACGGCGGGGGCGTCGAGCGAACTGTAGCGAACAGCCTCTCGTTATAGTGTTCAACACCCATTCTGATACCCCGGGAAGCCTTGACCACGCATCTGCGTGAATAGCTAGGGGTAGAATGAAATCTGGGCTCTGGCCGCGGCAGGACGGCGGCTCGAGAGCCCCTGTGTACTGGGAACACAACACCGTGTTTACAGCGTTCGAGGCGGGGGGCGCGCTGATCACAGCGGGCAGCCTGGCCGCGCTCAGCTTCTCTATGGCGGGACGCACAGAGAAAGCGAGCGGGGCGAATCCTGTGGGATTCGGCGCGTGTGAGGGAATGTGGGCACATTTACTAAATGCGGGCACATTTACTACACTGAGAATACTGTCAGCTCGCGCCGACTAAATCACTGCTGTGTTTACAGCGTGCGAGGCGCGCGCTGATCACAGCTGGCAGCCTGGCCGCGCTCAGCTTCTCTGTGACGGGTTGTGCAGAGAAAACGAGCGGGGGCGAATCCCGTGAGATTCGGAGTGTCTGTGAGAAATGCGGGCGCGAGACAGCGGGCACATTTTCTGCACGGAGAACACTCGGCTCGCGCCGACTGAATCAACGCTGTGTTCACAGCGTGCGAGGTGCGCGCTAATCACAGCGGGCAGCCTGGCCGCGCTCAGCTTCTCTGTGACGGGTTGTGCATAGAAAGCGAGCGGGGGTGAATCCCGTGGGATTCGGCGTGTCAGTGAGGAAATGCGGGACAGCGGGCACATTTACTGCACTGAGAACACTGTCGGCTCGCGCCGACTAAATGTGTGTTAGTTTCGTTTTTACAGAAACCAAGGGACACGCATAGTGTAGTGTAAGCTGGCATGTATGGGCGCGTTCACTACATTTTCTGCACAACCAACATGAGTTGGTTTTATTTGTGCTAGCCCTGCACCGTGGCGGGCTGTGTCTGGGTGTGGGAATGGGCACTGGGACGTGGGCATTCTTACAACACTCATAACACCATCGGCCGTGGCCGGAACACCAGAAAATGCACTCTTTATTGGATTTATCTGGGTAGCCATAGAAACGGCTTTTGTGCGCAGGCAAGCGGGCTGAGACACCGGCTGCTTCACTGCGAAATACACTGGGACAGTCACAACGCATGGAACTGAACGAGCGAGAAGTTTTGGTGGAAATCCGGCCGCAGCGGGATCTGAACACCGTCACTTTCCTAGAGAGACTAGGAAGGCCTTGAGACCTCGGGCTTTACCTCAATCCTCGGCCGGGGCCCGCGCTGAGGGGGGCGGCGTCCAGCAGAGCGAGAGCGCGGTGTTTGATCTCGGGCCTGGCGGCGCTGCTAGTTAGCCGAAACGACGGCCTTTGTGCGCAGGCAAGCGGGCTGTGGAACCAGCTTGCTCACTGCGAAATACACTGGAACAGTCACATTGCTTGGAACTGAACGAGCGAGAAGTTTTGGTGTAAATCCGGCCGCAGCGGGAACTGAACACCGTCGCTTTCCTAGAGAGACTAGGAAGGCCTTGAGACCTCGGGCTTTATCTCAATCCTCGGCCGGGGCCCGCGCTGAGGGGGGCGGCGTCCAGCAGAGCGAGAACGTCGAGGAACACGGAGCGCTCGGCTTCCGTCATCTCGGATAGCGTTAACCACAAATGTCTCTCACCATTCAGGGGGGAAAGGCGCGGGTCTCGACTGTGACGGAGCTTCGTCTTTCCCGAGAAAGCGTCCGTCCAGCCTATTGCGCGTTAGTTGCGCGAGCGCCTTTCAGTCGAGGCCGATGTAATCCACGGCTTGAGAGAGCGGACGCATCGGCTCAGTTTCAATGCCGTCTCCGGTAAGTTCGTCGAGCTCAAGTGCGGACGCGGCGGCAGACGGCGGCCGCTGTCCGTCTGGGAGCGACTCGAGCGAAGCCGGCGAAGCTGGCGGGCGAACCGGCGAGCTTTGGCGGGCTGGAAATAGCTCGGGCGCGCGCTGGGCGCGGCGCTTCTTGCGGCGCGGCATCACGGCGGGCTGGGATGCGGGCTCGGAGAACGAAGCTAGGCGAGTCCGCAGAGTCACCATAGGCAAGCGTTCACAATGATGGCATCCGCCGTCAGCGAGCGCGATGTCCGCGTGATCCTCACCCAGGCAGGACACGCAGATGACATGTCGGTCCTCGTCGCTGAGTGGGGCTCGGCAAGAACCGCAGGAAGGCATCTTTAAAAAGACGCCGCTCTTTTAGAGGGGGTGGGAAAAAAGCAGATATGCAAGCACACACACACACTCTATGCAGAGGAAAGGATATAACGCCGGAAAGCACAGCAGGTACGGCGGCTGAAGGCGGCGAGGCCAGCGACTCCAGGCTCAATGGCACGTCCCGCTGAAGGCTACAGGTCGACGGCGCGGCTTCTCACTCTGGATCCAGCGATGCGTGAGGCTTCGCTGAAGAGATGAAAATCGACGTAAGAGCAGCTATCGAGCCTGGTTATAGGGCGAGACCACGCCCTTTCTGGCGGGACGTGACTATATGGGCGCGAAAGGCCCCCATTCGTCGTGACGTCACGCAGAGCCACTCTCGATAGGCTGCTGCTGTTGCCGCAGGGCAGCCAATAGGCGCGCGAGCTGTCTCGCCTATGTCTGCTTGCTGCCGCAAAGCGTTTTACATTAATAAAAAATTAAGGATAATTTTTGGCTTCAATATCTCGTGGAAAAGAGTTTTCCCCATAGCGTAAGATATTACGCAGTACGAGAGATACTCTCGTAAGAGAACCTATTGTAATTGCTATTTGAAAAAAAAAAAAAACCTAAAACGCATCGTGCAGCCCAAACCGTAAGGCCTAGAGACTTGAAACTCGCCCAGATGGTAGGCCTCAAATATGGGGACAACCTATCAGAGTATGACCCCGTTTGGCCCATAGGTGGCGCTACAGCAACCAAAAGTACTAAATTGCTCATAACTCCTCGACAGTTGGGGCTAGAAGCTAGCTTTTTACACCACTGTGATCCCTGGCTCAAGACGAACAAGATGTATATCTCGGATTTCGATTTGGAGCAAAAAAAATTTGTTATAGCCAATTTTGTCCAAAACCTACTTTTGCGAACTAGTCCCTGGTTTTTTGACCAATCGGAACCAGACAGTGCAGAAATGTTCTCTGGAGTCTGATTATCAATAATTATCGAAAAAATGTTGAAATTCTGCATTTGCTTGGCCATAACATGGTCATTTAGGAAATGGTCCGTGACCAAATACGGTCAAAAGCCTATAAATCCTACAAAAAAAGTCAAAACTTCACCAAAATCGATGAGCATATGTGTCATACCATGCTGAAGGAGCATGCAGAGTTTCATGGAGATTGGACAAAAGGTGGTGCTATAATCGTCAAAAAGGTCTCATTGTTATTAGGTGTTCAAGCACTTTAGTGCTGAAAACCTATTGTAATTGCTATTTGAAAAAAAAAAAAAAAACCTAAAACGCATCGTGCAGCCCAAACCGTAAGGCCTAGAGACTTGAAACTCGCCCAGATGGTAGGCCTCAAATATGGGGACAACCTATCAGAGTATGACCCCGTTTGGCCCATAGGTGGCGCTACAGCAACCAAAAGTACTAAATTGCTCATAACTCCTCGACAGTTGGGGCTAGAAGCTAGCTTTTTACACCACTGTGATCCCTGGCTCAAGACGAACAAGATGTATATCTCGGATTTCGATTTGGAGCAAAAAAAAATTTGTTATAGCCAATTTTGTCCAAAACCTACTTTTGCGAACTAGTCCCTGGTTTTTTGACCAATCGGAACCAGACCAGTGCAGAAATGTTCTCTGGAGTCTGATTATCAATAATTATCGAAAAAATGTTGAAATTCTGCATTTGCTTGGCCATAACATGGTCATTTAGGAAATGGTCCGTGACCAAATACGGTCAAAAGCCTATAAATCCTACAAAAAAAGTCAAAACTTCACCAAAATCGATGAGCATATGTGTCATACCATGCTGAAGGAGCATGCAGAGTTTCATGGAGATTGGACAAAAGGTGGTGCTATAATCGTCAAAAAGGTCTCATTGTTATTAGGTGTTCAAGCACTTTAGTGCTGAAAACCTATTGTAATTGCTATTTGAAAAAAAAAAAAAAACCTAAAACGCATCGTGCAGCCCAAACCGTAAGGCCTAGAGACTTGAAACTCGCCCAGATGGTAGGCCTCAAATATGGGGACAACCTATCAGAGTATGACCCCGTTTGGCCCATAGGTGGCGCTACAGCAACCAAAAGTACTAAATTGCTCATAACTCCTCGACAGTTGGGGCTAGAAGCTAGCTTTTTACACCACTGTGATCCCTGGCTCAAGACGAACAAGATGTATATCTCGGATTTCGATTTGGAGCAAAAAAAATTTGTTATAGCCAATTTTGTCCAAAACCTACTTTTGCGAACTAGTCCCTGGTTTTTGACCAATCGGAACCAGACCAGTGCAGAAATGTTCTCTGGAGTCTGATTATCAATAATTATCGAAAAAATGTTGAAATTCTGCATTTGCTTGGCCATAACATGGTCATTTAGGAAATGGTCCGTGACCAAATACGGTCAAAAGCCTATAAATCCTACAAAAAAAGTCAAAACTTCACCAAAATCGATGAGCATATGTGTCATACCATGCTGAAGGAGCATGCAGAGTTTCATGGAGATTGGACAAAAGGTGGTGCTATAATCGTCAAAAAGGTCTCATTGTTATTAGGTGTTCAAGCACTTTAGTGCTGAAAACCTATTGTAATTGCTATTTGAAAAAAAAAAAAAAAACCTAAAACGCATCGTGCAGCCCAAACCGTAAGGCCTAGAGACTTGAAACTCGCCCAGATGGTAGGCCTCAAATATGGGGACAACCTATCAGAGTATGACCCCGTTTGGCCCATAGGTGGCGCTACAGCAACCAAAAGTACTAAATTGCTCATAACTCCTCGACAGTTGGGGCTAGAAGCTAGCTTTTTACACCACTGTGATCCCTGGCTCAAGACGAACAAGATGTATATCTCGGATTTCGATTTGGAGCAAAAAAAATTTGTTATAGCCAATTTTGTCCAAAACCTACTTTTGCGAACTAGTCCCTGGTTTTTTGACCAATCGGAACCAGACCAGTGCAGAAATGTTCTCTGGAGTCTGATTATCAATAATTATCGAAAAAATGTTGAAATTCTGCATTTGCTTGGCCATAACATGGTCATTTAGGAAATGGTCCGTGACCAAATACGGTCAAAAGCCTATAAATCCTACAAAAAAAGTCAAAACTTCACCAAAATCGATGAGCATATGTGTCATACCATGCTGAAGGAGCATGCAGAGTTTCATGGAGATTGGACAAAAGGTGGTGCTATAATCGTCAAAAAGGTCTCATTGTTATTAGGTGTTCAAGCACTTTAGTGCTGAAAACCTATTGTAATTGCTATTTGAAAAAAAAAAAAAAACCTAAAACGCATCGTGCAGCCCAAACCGTAAGGCCTAGAGACTTGAAACTCGCCCAGATGGTAGGCCTCAAATATGGGGACAACCTATCAGAGTATGACCCCGTTTGGCCCATAGGTGGCGCTACAGCAACCAAAAGTACTAAATTGCTCATAACTCCTCGACAGTTGGGGCTAGAAGCTAGCTTTTTACACCACTGTGATCCCTGGCTCAAGACGAACAAGATGTATATCTCGGATTTCGATTTGGAGCAAAAAAAATTTGTTATAGCCAATTTTGTCCAAAACCTACTTTTGCGAACTAGTCCCTGGTTTTTTGACCAATCGGAACCAGACCAGTGCAGAAATGTTCTCTGGAGTCTGATTATCAATAATTATCGAAAAAATGTTGAAATTCTGCATTTGCTTGGCCATAACATGGTCATTTAGGAAATGGTCCGTGACCAAATACGGTCAAAAGCCTATAAATCCTACAAAAAAAGTCAAAACTTCACCAAAATCGATGAGCATATGTGTCATACCATGCTGAAGGAGCATGCAGAGTTTCATGGAGATTGGACAAAAGGTGGTGCTATAATCGTCAAAAAGGTCTCATTGTTATTAGGTGTTCAAGCACTTTAGTGCTGAAAACGTACTCGGTTACTAACGTAACCTCGGTTCTCTCTAGAGAGGGAACGAGTACTGCGTAATATCTTACGCTATGGGGAAAACTCTTTTCCACGAGATATTGAAGCCAAAAATTATCCTTAATTTTTTATTAATGTAAAACGCTTTGCGGCAGCAAGCAGACATAGGCGAGACAGCTCGCGCGCCTATTGGCTGCCCTGCGGCAACAGCAGCAGCCTATCGAGAGTGGCTCTGCGTGACGTCACGACGAATGGGGGCCTTTCGCGCCCATATAGTCACGTCCCGCCAGAAAGGGCGTGGTCTCGCCCTATAACCAGGCTCGATAGCTGCTCTTACGTTGGTTTTCATCGCCGAAGCGAACCAGAGCGTATTCCAAGCACGGCAAGATACGCAGTACTCGTTCCCTCTCTAGAGAGAACCGAGGTTACGTTAGTAACCGAGTACGTTCTCTTACGAGAGTATCTCTCGTACTGCGTAATATCTTACGCTATGGGGAACACAATGCAACACGCCGTGCTGGTAGGGATCCAACACCAAAGTCCCAGGGGCCGAAGCCCGGGGCGCATATAGTGCATAATCACCATACACTCACAGAGAGTGAGGGAAGAGAGGCTAGAAGCATCATTCCCTGTAAATAGCATCCGAAAGGAGCTAATCATGTGACAAATAGACCATACCGTCAGGGTGAACATTCAGCCTGAACTGGGTGGCCACAAGTGTGTCAACATTTTAATGAGCTGCTGTACCGGTCAGTGAGCAATACGCAGGTCAAACTCAGTATCCGAGCCGCACAGCGGGCAGATAGCACTGAATTTTATACCGCCAAAAGCTTAGCTTGTAAGGCGGGAACCTCCAAGTTATAGTATTTTATAAATGTAGACGGCGAGGCCCAGCCTGCGGCCATACAAATATCTTGCAGGGTAACCCCGCTAGACCATGCCCACGAGGAGGCCATGCCTCTTGTGGAGTGCGCTCTAACACCCAAAGGGCACAGTAGGCCCTTAGAAGTGTAAGCCAGCGCTATGGCACCGACTATCCATCTGGATAGGCTCTGTTTCGAAGCGGCAAGTCCCTTAGCACGGCCGCCAAACGAAACGAAAAGCTGCTCAGTCTGTCTGAAACCAGACGAGCGGGACACATAAGCCCTTAGTGCCCTGACAGGGCAAAGGAGACTCGCGTCCTTCTCCTCATTGAGAACCGGAAGGGCAGACAGGGAAATCACCTGGGCCCTGAACGGTGTGTTGAGGGATTTCGGCACATAGCCGTGCTTCGGTTTGAGTATGACCTTTGAGTCATTAGGTCCAAACTCCATGCATGACGCGCTTACTGAGAGCGCTTGCAAGTCCCCTACGCGCTTCACTGAAGCGAGAGCCATAAGAAACGCTGTCTTGAAAGACAAGTGTTTCATGTCTGACGACTGGATTGGCTCGAATGGGGCACCTTTCATGGCCTCCAAGACCGTGGAAAGGTCCCATGTCGGGACTGAAGGGGGCCTGGGAGGGTTTAGCCTCCGAGCTCCTCTAAGGAAACGCACGACTAAGTCGCTCTTTCCTAGTGACTGGCCAGACACCGGTTTTGCAAACGTTGCTATGGCCGCCACGTATACTTTGAGCGTGGAAGGGGACCTGCCCTTATCCAGTAGCTCCTGAAGGAAGGAAAGCACTTCCGTAACCCCGCAGTCTACAGGTGAAAAGCCCTGCGCTTGACACCAAGCAGAGAACACAGACCACTTCGAGGAGTAGAGCCGTCTGGTAGACGGGGCTCTAGCCTGCGCGATCGTGTTTAACACTCCCTCTGGGAGGTCAGCGGGTACCCGTTGATGGCCCATGCGTGCAGGGACCACAAATCCGGGCGAGGATGCCAAATCGAGCCTTCCGCCTGAGAGAGGAGGTCTCTCCTCAACGGTAAAGGCCATGGGGCAGCGCTGGTCAGCTGCATCAGGACAGGGAACCACGACTGGTTTGTCCAGAGCGGAGCTATGAGTAGCACTGGGCATCCCTCCCTCCTGATTCGCTCCAACACCTGAGGCAGGAGTGAGACAGGGGGAAAAGCATATAGGGGGCGGCGGGGCCAAACATGGGCCAGCGCGTCCCGGCTTTTCGAGAAGAATCTCGGGCAGTGAGCGTTTTCTTGGGACGCGAACAGGTCCACCTGCGCTTTGCCAAACGTTTCCCACAGCAGCTGGATCGTCTGCGTGTGCAGAGACCATTCTCCTGCTGGGACGTTATTTCTGGACAGCCTGTCTGGCCCCACATTTAGGTGACCAGGCACATGCGCCGCTCTCAGCGAGAGCAGGTTGTGCTGAGCCCAGACCAGGAGGCGTTCCGTCAGCCTGTAAAGGTTTCGGGACCTGACGCCGCCCTGGCGATTTATGTACGCCACCACTGACATGTTGTCCGACCGGACCAATACGTGGTGGCCTATTATCTGGGGACAGAAGCGCCTTAGCGCTTTGTCGACTGCTATTAATTCCAAGCAGTTTATGTGAAGGAGCTTCTCCCGCGCTGACCATAGGCCAGCTAGCGGTCTGCCCTCGAGCAGCGCTCCCCACCCCGAAGTGGAGGTGTCCGTAGACACCACCTTCACACTCGAGGGGATCCCCAGACTCACATCTGACTGATACCAGTCGGTTGCTTTCCATGGTTTCAGAGCCGAAATGCACTGAAGGTCGACCCTGAGGCGAAATAGACCTGCGGTCCACGCCCTGGGGGGAACTCGTGCTTTTAGCCATAGCTGCAGTGGGCGCATGCGGAGCAGGCCCAACTGGAGTACGGAGGCTGCTGTGGCCATCAGACCCAGCATTTTCTGAAACCTTCTGAGCGGGACTATAGAGCCGTGGCGGAAGGATCTCGCGACGTGCTGAATATTCAATCCGCGCTCCGGTGACAGGCGTGCTGTCATGGATAGCGAGTCTAACACTGTTCCCAGAAAGGAAATTCTCCGACTGGGGAGCAGTGAGCTTTTCGCCCAATTGACTGTAAGGCCCAGCTCCTCGAGGTGCTCGAGTAATGCGGCCCTGTGTTCTATGAGCTCCGTTCGTGAACGAGCTAGAATCAGCCAATCGTCCAAGCAGTTCAAAACTCGCATGCCCCAAAGTCTCAGGGGGGCGAGGGCCGCGTCCATGCACTACGTGAACGTACGGGGTGCTATGGACAGGCCGAACGGCAGGACTGTGTATTGATATGCCTGGCCCTCGAAGGCGAATCTCAAGAATCGCCTGTGATGGGACGCTATTTGTATTTGAAAATAGGCGTCTTTCAGATCTATTGACATGAACCAGTCTCCTTGGCGCACTTGCGCGAGGATTTCCTGGTCGTAAGCATTCTGAACTGGCGCTTCACGAGCGTTCTGTTCAGCAGTCGCAGATCTAGAATGGGTCTGAGCCCACCATCTTTTTTCGGTACCAGAAAATATCTGCTGTATAAGCCCCCTTCGCCCTGAGATAGAGGTTCTATAGCCCCTTTTCTCAGTAGTTTCGCTATCTCGGCTCGAAGTAGATGAAACACTTCGCTTTACACCGTAGTTTCGACTCGCGCCGTATAACGGCGGGGGCGTCGAGCGAACTGTAGCGAACAGCCTCTCGTTATAGTGTTCAACACCCATTCTGATACCCCGGGAAGCCTTGACCACGCATCTGCGTGAATAGCTAGGGGTAGAATGAAATCTGGGCTCTGGCCGCGGCAGGACGGCGGCTCGAGAGCCCCTGTGTACTGGGAACACAACACCGTGTTTACAGCGTTCGAGGCGGGGGGCGCGCTGATCACAGCGGGCAGCCTGGCCGCGCTCAGCTTCTCTATGGCGGGACGCACAGAGAAAGCGAGCGGGGCGAATCCTGTGGGATTCGGCGCGTGTGAGGGAATGTGGGCACATTTACTAAATGCGGGCACATTTACTACACTGAGAATACTGTCAGCTCGCGCCGACTAAATCACTGCTGTGTTTACAGCGTGCGAGGCGCGCGCTGATCACAGCTGGCAGCCTGGCCGCGCTCAGCTTCTCTGTGACGGGTTGTGCAGAGAAAACGAGCGGGGGCGAATCCCGTGAGATTCGGAGTGTCTGTGAGAAATGCGGGCGCGAGACAGCGGGCACATTTTCTGCACGGAGAACACTCGGCTCGCGCCGACTGAATCAACGCTGTGTTCACAGCGTGCGAGGTGCGCGCTAATCACAGCGGGCAGCCTGGCCGCGCTCAGCTTCTCTGTGACGGGTTGTGCATAGAAAGCGAGCGGGGGTGAATCCCGTGGGATTCGGCGTGTCAGTGAGGAAATGCGGGACAGCGGGCACATTTACTGCACTGAGAACACTGTCGGCTCGCGCCGACTAAATGTGTGTTAGTTTCGTTTTTACAGAAACCAAGGGACACGCATAGTGTAGTGTAAGCTGGCATGTATGGGCGCGTTCACTACATTTTCTGCACAACCAACATGAGTTGGTTTTATTTGTGCTAGCCCTGCACCGTGGCGGGCTGTGTCTGGGTGTGGGAATGGGCACTGGGACGTGGGCATTCTTACAACACTCATAACACCATCGGCCGTGGCCGGAACACCAGAAAATGCACTCTTTATTGGATTTATCTGGGTAGCCATAGAAACGGCTTTTGTGCGCAGGCAAGCGGGCTGAGACACCGGCTGCTTCACTGCGAAATACACTGGGACAGTCACAACGCATGGAACTGAACGAGCGAGAAGTTTTGGTGGAAATCCGGCCGCAGCGGGATCTGAACACCGTCACTTTCCTAGAGAGACTAGGAAGGCCTTGAGACCTCGGGCTTTACCTCAATCCTCGGCCGGGGCCCGCGCTGAGGGGGGCGGCGTCCAGCAGAGCGAGAGCGCGGTGTTTGATCTCGGGCCTGGCGGCGCTGCTAGTTAGCCGAAACGACGGCCTTTGTGCGCAGGCAAGCGGGCTGTGGAACCAGCTTGCTCACTGCGAAATACACTGGAACAGTCACATTGCTTGGAACTGAACGAGCGAGAAGTTTTGGTGTAAATCCGGCCGCAGCGGGAACTGAACACCGTCGCTTTCCTAGAGAGACTAGGAAGGCCTTGAGACCTCGGGCTTTATCTCAATCCTCGGCCGGGGCCCGCGCTGAGGGGGGCGGCGTCCAGCAGAGCGAGAACGTCGAGGAACACGGAGCGCTCGGCTTCCGTCATCTCGGATAGCGTTAACCACAAATGTCTCTCACCATTCAGGGGGGAAAGGCGCGGGTCTCGACTGTGACGGAGCTTCGTCTTTCCCGAGAAAGCGTCCGTCCAGCCTATTGCGCGTTAGTTGCGCGAGCGCCTTTCAGTCGAGGCCGATGTAATCCACGGCTTGAGAGAGCGGACGCATCGGCTCAGTTTCAATGCCGTCTCCGGTAAGTTCGTCGAGCTCAAGTGCGGACGCGGCGGCAGACGGCGGCCGCTGTCCGTCTGGGAGCGACTCGAGCGAAGCCGGCGAAGCTGGCGGGCGAACCGGCGAGCTTTGGCGGGCTGGAAATAGCTCGGGCGCGCGCTGGGCGCGGCGCTTCTTGCGGCGCGGCATCACGGCGGGCTGGGATGCGGGCTCGGAGAACGAAGCTAGGCGAGTCCGCAGAGTCACCATAGGCAAGCGTTCACAATGATGGCATCCGCCGTCAGCGAGCGCGATGTCCGCGTGATCCTCACCCAGGCAGGACACGCAGATGACATGTCGGTCCTCGTCGCTGAGTGGGGCTCGGCAAGAACCGCAGGAAGGCATCTTTAAAAAGACGCCGCTCTTTTAGAGGGGGTGGGAAAAAAGCAGATATGCAAGCACACACACACACTCTATGCAGAGGAAAGGATATAACGCCGGAAAGCACAGCAGGTACGGCGGCTGAA
>JAZAVI010000653.1:0-48807 GCA_036326025.1 Chrosomus eos | reverse complement strand
TTTTCCCCAAAGGGACCGGAAAAAACCCCCAAAAAAAACCCCCCGGGAAAGGTTAAAAAATTGGGCCTTTTTTTGGAAAAATCAAAAATTGAATTCGCCCAAAGGGAAAAACCCCCAAAAGGCAAACTATTGTTTCCCCAAAGGGGCCTTTCCCAACACCCCCCCCCCAAAAGAGGGGGGGGCGGGGAAACCCTAAAAGGGGAAACTTGGGGTTTAATCTAAGAACCCCTTGCAAAAAAAATTTCCCCCAAATTGGAAAAGGTTTTTCCCAATACCCACCCCTTTTCCATCCCGGGGCCCCTTTCCCTTAAAAATCCCCTTTTTTTTAAAAAAAAAAGGGGAAACGGTTTGAAAATACCTGGTGGGGGGAAATTTTAAAACTTTTTCGCTGGGCCGGGGGGGGAAAAAAACCCCACCCCTTTTTGGGGGCCCCGGGGAAACACCCCCAAACACTTTTGGGCTTTAATCTCAAGAAACCCTGCTCAATATTCCCCAAAACCCCCGTCGATCCTGTGCGGACAAGGCCTTTCGAAGAGCCCACCTCAGGTCCAACTCACCTGGGTCCCCCAGTTTAAATAGCCTTTGGGAAAGATCGGGCCCCTTTTTCTGTCTGAAAATCTGAATGAATGGCAATTCGGCTTTTTCGCAAATATCTCGGAATGAAAAGGGGGGAAATTTTCAAACTTTTCGACTGTAGGTCCAGAGGAGGCCTATCCAACGAGCCCACCCCCATACCCGAGGTGGTCGGTCAGGGAGTCCAATCCGCTAAAAGGCGAACATTTAGGGGCTTAATCTCAAGAACCCCTTGCTCAATATTCCCCAACCCCGTCGATCCTAGTGCGGACAAGGCCTTCGAATGAGCCCCCCCTTTCGAGTCCAACTCACCTGGCCCGATTTTATACTTTGAAAATCGGGCCCTTTTCTGGTCAAAATCTGAATGAATGGCAATTCGGCTTTTCGCAAATATCTCGGAAATGACAAGGGGAAATATTTCAAAACTTTTGGTCGACTGTAGGTCCAGAGGGGCCTATCCAACGAGCCCACCCCCTTTCCCCGAGGTGGTCGGGTCAGGGAGCTACATCCGCTCAAAGGCGAACATTTAGGGGCTTATATCTCAAGAACCCCTTCTCAATATTCCCCAACCTCCCGTCGATCCTAGTGCTGGACAAGGCCTTTCGAATGACCCACCTCGGGGTCCAAACTCACCTGGGTCCCCGAGTTATAGCCGTTGAAAGATCTGGGCCCTTTTTCTGGTCTGAAAATCTGAATGAATGGCAATTCGGCTTTTCGCAAATATCTCGGAAATGACAAGGGGAAATGTTTCAAACTATTCGACTGTAGGTCCAGGGGAGGCCTATCCAACGAGCCCACCCCCATCCCCGAGGTGGTCGGGTCAGGGAGCACATCCGCTCAAAGGCGAACATTTAGGGGCTTATATCTCAGAACCCCTTGCTCAATATTCCCCAAACCCCGTCGTCCTAGTGCGGACAAGGCCTTTCGAAGAGCCCACCCTTTCGAGCCAACTCACCTGGGTCCCGAGTTATAGCGTTGAAAATCGGGGCCCTTTTTCTGGTCTGAAAATCTGAATGAATGGCAATTCGGCTTTTCGCAAATTCTCGGAAATGACAAGGGGGAAATGTTTCAAAATATGGTCGACTGTAGGCCCCAGAGGGGCCTATCCAACGAGCCCACCCCCATCCCCGAGGGTGGTCGGGTCAGGGAGCTCATCCGCTCAAAGGCGAACATTTAGGGCTTATATCTCAAGACCCCTTGCTCAATATTCCCCAAACTCCCGTCGATCCTAGTGCTGGAAGGCCTTTCGAATGAGCCCACCCTCGAGGTCCAACTCACCTGGGTCCCCGAGTTATAGCCGTTGAAAAATCGGGCCCTTTTTCTGGTCTGAAAATCTGAATGAATGCAATTCGGCTTTTCGCAAATATCTCGGAAATGAACAAGGGGGAAATATTCAAACTCTGGTCGACTGTAGGTCCAGAGGGGGCCTATCCAACGAGCCCACCCCCATCCCCGAGGGTGGTCGGGTCAGGGAGCTACATCGCTCAAAGGCGAACATTTAGGGGCTTATATCTCAAGAACCCCTTGCTCAATATTCCCCAAACTCCCGTCGATCCTAGTGCTGGACAAGGCCTTCGAATGAGCCCACCTCGAGGTCCAACTCACCTGGGTCCCCGAGTTATAGCCGTTGAAAAATCTGGGCCCTTTTTCTGGTCTGAAAATCTGAATGAATGGCAATTCGGCTTTTCGCAAATATCTCGGAAATGACAAGGGGAAATTTTCAAACTATGGTCGACTGTAGGTCCAGAGGGGGCCTATCCAACGAGCCCACCCCCATCCCCGAGGGTGGTCGGGTCAGGGAGCTACATCCGCTCAAAGGCGAACATTTAGGGCTTATATCTCAAGAACCCCTTGCTCATATTCCCAAACTCCGTCGTTAGTCTGACAAGCCTTTCGAATGAGCCCACCTCGAGTCAACTCCCCTGGGTCCCCGGTATAGCCGTTGAAACGGGCCCTTTTTGGTCTAAATCTGAATGATGGCAATTCGGCTTTTCGCAAATATTCGGAATGAAAAGGGAAATGTTTCAACTTGGTCGACGGGTCCAAGGAGGCCTACCAACGACCCACCCCATCCCAGAGTGGTGGTAGGGCTACCCGCTCAAAGGGGAACATTAGGGCTATTCTCAAGAACCCTCCAATTTCCCAACCCGTCGACCTAGTGCGGACAAGGCCTTTCGAATGACCACCCTCGAGTCCAACTCACTGGGTCCCCGATTATAGCGTTTAAATCGGGCCCTTTTCTGTTGAAAATTGAATAATGGCAATCGGTTTTCGCAAAATCTCGAAATGACAAGGGAAAATTTCAATTGGTCGACTGAGGCCAGAGGGCTATCAACGAGCCCACCCCCACCCCGGGGGGGTCGGTCAGGAGCTACATCCGCTCAAAGCAAACATTTAGGCTTAATCAAGAACCCCTTGCTCAATATTCCCCAAACTCCGTCGATCCTGGCTGGACAAGCCTTCGAAGAGCCCACCTCAGGCCCAAAATCACCGGTCCCCGAGTTATAGCCGTTGAAAATGGGCCCTTTTCTGGCTGAAATCTGAATGAAGGCAATTGGTTTTTTCGCAAACTCGGAAATGAAAGGGGAAATTTTCAAACTATGGTTGTGGGTCCAGAGGAGGCCTACCACACCCACCCCATCCCCGAGGTGGTCGGTCAGGGAGCACCCCTTTCAAGGCAACATTTAGGGGTTATATTCAAACCCCTTGCTAATTTTCCCCAAACTCCCACGATCCTAGGCGGAAAAGGGCCCTTTGAATGAGCCCACCTCGAGGTCCAACTCACCTGGGTCCCCGAGTTATAGACCGTTGAAAAATCGGGCCCTTTTCTGGTCTGAAAATCTGAATGAATGGCAATTCGGCTTTTCGCAATTATCTCGGAAATGACAAGGGGAAATTTCAAACTATGGTCGACTGTAGGTCCAGAGGGAGGCCTATCCAACGAGCCCACCCCCATCCCCGAGGGTGGTTCGGGGAGCTACATCCGCTCAAAGCGACCATTAGGGGCTTATATCTCAAGAACCCTTGCTCAATATTTCCCAAACTTCCGCCCGATTAGTGCTGGAAAAGGCCTTTCGAATGACCCACCCCAGAGGCCCCAACTCACCATGGGTCCCCAGTTATAGCGTTGAAAAATCGGGGCCTTTTCTGTCTGAAAACTGAATGAATGGCAATTCGGCTTTTCGCAAATATCTCGGAAATGAAAAGGGGAAATGTTTAACTTGGTCGACTGTAGTCCAGAGAGGCCTATCCAACGAGCCCACCCCCATCCCCGAGGTGGTCGGGTCAGGAGTCATCCGCTCAAAGGCGAACATTTAGGGGCTTATATTTCAAGAACCCCTTGCTCAATATCCCCAAACCCCGTCGATCCTAGTGCTGGACAAGGCCTTTCGAATGAGCCACCCTCCAGGGTCCAACTCCCCTGGTCCCCGAGTTATAGCCGTTGAAAATCGGGCCCTTTTTCTGCGTCTGAAAATCTGAATGAAATGCAATTCGGCTTTTTTCGAATGACAAGGGGAAATGTTTCAAAACTATGGTCAAACTGTAGGTCCAGAGGAGGCCAACCCAACGAGCCCACCCCCATCCCCGAGGGTGGTCGGGTCAGGGGCTACAATCCGCTCAAAGGCGAAACATTTAGGGGCCCTTATATCTCAAGAACCCCTTGCTCAATATTCCCCAACTCCCTCGATCCTAGTGCTGGACAAGGCCTTTCGAATGAGCCCACCCTCGAGGTCCAACTCACCTGGGTCCCCGAGTTTTTTTTTTTTTTTTTTTTTTTTTTTTTTTTTTTTTTTTTTTTTTTTTTTTTTTTTTTTTTTTTTTTTTTTTTTTTTTTTTTTTTTTTTTTTTTTTTTTTTTTTTTTTTTTTTTTTTTTTTTTTTTTTTTTTTTTTTTTTTTTTTTTTTTTTTTTTTTTTTTTTTTTTTTTTTTTTTTTTTTTTTTTTTTTTTTTTTTTTTTTTTTTTTTTTTTTTTTTTTTTTTTTTTTTTTTTTTTTTTTTTTTTTTTTTTTTTTTTTTTTTTTTTTTTTTTTTTTTTTTTTTTTTTTTTTTTTTTTTTTTTTTTTTTTTTTTTTTTTTTTTTTTTTTTTTTTTTTTTTTTTTTTTTTTTTTTTTTTTTTTTTTTTTTTTTTTTTTTTTTTTTTTTTTTTTTTTTTTTTTTTTTTTTTTTTTTTTTTTTTTTTTTTTTTTTTTTTTTTTTTTTTTTTTTTTTTTTTTTTTTTTTTTTTTTTTTTTTTTTTTTTTTTTTTTTTTTTTTTTTTTTTTTTTTTTTTTTTTTTTTTTTTTTTTTTTTTTTTTTTTTTTTTTTTTTTTGGGGGTGGGAAACCCCCGCCGGCAATTTTTAGGGCTTTTCCCCTTCCCAATTTTCCCCCAAACCCCCAAAATTATTGGGGAAAAAAAGGCCTTTAAAGGCCCCCCCCCGGGGCCCCCACCCACGGGGCCCCCGGGATTTATGCCGGAAATTCCCCCTTTTTTCTTTCAAAATTCAAAATTTAAAAAATCCTTTAAAAAAATTCTGGAAAGCGGGGTTAAAATATTTCCCACTGGGTCCGGGGGGGGCCCCTTAACGGCCCCCCTCCCCGATTGGTGGGGGAAACCTTTCCGCCAAAAGGGAAAAGGGGGATTTCCAAAAATTTGCTTTTCCCCCCAAACCCCCCAAGGGGGGGAAAAAACCTTTCAAGGGGGGGGGTTTTAAAAGGGCCCCGGTTAAAAAACCTTGAAAATTTCCCCTTTTTCTGGTCAAAAAAACAAAAAAAAAAGGGGGGGTTTTCCAAAATTCCCGGGGGGGGGGGGGGGTTTTTTAAATGCGAAAAACCGGGGGGTTTTCCCCAAAAAGAAAACCCCCAAATTCCCCGGGGGTTTGGGGGAAAAAAAAAATTAAACAAATTTGGGGTTTAAATTTTAAAGGGGCCCCTTAAAAACCCCCAAACCCCCCCCTTTTGGGGGGGTGCGGGCTTGGGGAAAGCCCCCCCCTGGGTTTCCAAACCCCTGGGCCCCCTTTTTTTAAAAACGGGGCCCCCTTTTTCTGTCTTTCAAAAAATTAAAAATTTTTTTTCGCAAATAAATCAAAAAAAAGGGGGAAAATTTTTTTTAAACTTATGTGGTAAAAGGGGGCCATCCAACGAGCCCCCCTCCCCGGGGGGGTTTGGTGGGGGTTTCGGGAGCCATGCTCAAAGGGAAACATTTAGGGGTTTTCTCAAACCCCTTCCCCAAAACCCCCAAAATTAAAAGTTTCCCCAGGGCAAACCGGGCCCGAAACCCCAAAATCGGGCCCCCCGGGGCCCCGATTATGCCTTGGGGGTTTTTCTGGGGGAAAAGAATAAAGGCAATTGGGTTTTTCCCCCGGGAAAACTAAAAGGCAAAAAATTTTTTTCAAAAATTAAAGGGAAAGGGGGGGGGTATCCAAGACCCCCCCACCCCCGGGGGGTCGGGGGGGGCTAAAAAAAGGGATTTTGGGGCCCAAAAAGAACCCCTTCCCAATTTCCCCAAATTCCCCTTTTCTGGAAAGTTTTGAACCCCCTCGAAAAAAATTCCCAGGGAGTTATAGCCGTTGAATGCTCTGGGCACTTTTTCTGGTCTGAAAAAATTGAATGAAATGGGCAATATGGCTTTTGCAATATCTTCGGAAATGGACAAGGGGAAATGTTTTCAATACTATGGTCGATGTAGGGTCCAGGAGGAGGCTATCCAACGAGCCCACCCCCATCCCGAGGGTGGTGGGTCAGGGAGTAACATAGACGCTCAAAGGCGAACATTTAGGGGCTTATATTTCAAGAAAACCCTTGCTTCCAATATTCCCCAAACTCCCGTCGGTCATTAGTGTGGACAAGGCCTTTTCGATGGCCCACCCTCGAGGTGCAACTTCACTGGGTCCCCGAGTTATAGCCGTTGAAGGATCTGGGCCCTTTTTCTGGTCTGAAAAATCTGAATGAATGGCAATTCGGCTTTTCGCAAATATCTCGGAAAAATTGTCAAGGGGGAAATGTTTCAAACTAATGGTTGATGTAGGGTACCAGAGGGGGCATATCCAACGAGCCCACCCCCATCCCCGAGGGTGGTCGGGTCAGGGATGCTACATTTCCGCTCAAAGGCGACATTTAGGGGGTTATATCTCAAGAACCCCTTGGTAATAATTTCCCCAAACTCCCGTCGGTTCATAGTGATGGGACAATTGCCTTTTCGAATGAGGCCCCACCTCGGAGGTCCAAATCTTCACCTCGGTCCCCGTGTATAGCCGTTGAAAATATTGGGCCCTTTGTTCTGGTCTGAAAATTGATGAATGGAATTCGGTTTTCGCACATATTCTCGGAAATGGGAAAAAGGGGCGAAAAATGTTTCAAACTCTGGGTCGATTGTAGGTCCAGGAGGGGGGCCTTATCCAACGGAGGGCCACCCCCATCCCGAGGGTTGTCGGGTTCAGGGTAGCTACAATCCGGCTCAAAGGGCGAACATTTTTAGGGGCTTATATATCAAGGGAACCCTTCCTCAATATTCCCCAAAATTTCTGTCGATTCCATAGTGCTGTTCACGGCCTTTCGGAATGAGCCACCCTCGAGGTCCAACTCCCCTGGGTCCCCGAGTTATAGCCGTTGAAAGATCTGGGCCCTTTTTCTGGTCTGAAAATCTGAATGAATGGCAATTCGGCTTTTCGTAAATATCTCGGAAATGACAAGGGGGAAATGTTTCAAACTATGGTCGACTGTAGGTCCAGAGGGGGCCTATCCAACGAGCCCACACCCCCATCCCCGAGGGTTGTCGGGTCAGGGAGCTACATCCGCTCAAAGGCGAACATTTAGGGGCTTATATCTCAAGAACACCCTTGCTCAATATTCCCCAAACTCCCGCCGATCCTAGTGCTGGACAAGGCCTTTCGAATGAGCCCACCCTCGAGGTCCAACTCACCCGGGTCCCCGAGTTATAGCCGTTGGAAGATCTGGGCCCTTTTTCTGGTCTGAAAATCTGAATGAATGTCAATTCGGCTTTTCGCAAATATCTCGGAAATGACAAGGGGGAAATGTTTCAAACTCTGGTCGACTGTAGGTCCAGAGGGGGCCTATCCAACGAGCCCACCCCCATCCCCGAGGGTTGTCGGGTCAGGGAGCTACATCCGCTCAAAGGCGAACATTTAGGGGCTTATATCTGAAGAACCCCTTGCTCAATATTCCCCAAACTCACTTTAGGCCGCCACGTTAGGGAAGGGGTCCGCGAACGGCTTAAAAGGTAGTCCCTGGTAGGAGGTTAGTGGACCGCTGCGCGCCGCCCCCTAGATGATTTTTGGGGGCCCGGCCGACGGCGCCCGGCCCGACTGGGGGCCCGACGGGGCGGGCCGGAGGCGTCGCCTCGGGCCTGGGGGCCTCGGGGGCCCCGCGGGAGCCCGACAAAATTCGGCCCCTCGCCCGCAATACGGGCATCGGCCACGGGGGGGTGACTCCCCGACCGCCTGCAGCCTATTCGACGCGCGCCGAACAGGTTGGGGGCGGGCGTCCACGGAGCGCACGTGCATCCCCCTGAACACCTTTTCGCGAAATTCCCTGACCGCGCCCACCGACCACGGGGTGCCCGTTCGTCCCACCTCTGACTTGTCGACAGCCTGGGACCGCCCCCTGACCACGCCCACTGACACGAACAGCCTATTCGTCCCCCTGACAGCCTATGTGACCCCGAACGGCCTGTTCGTCCACGGTCAATCTAAGTGACGGCCCGTGGCCCTGCCCACTGACCATGAACAGCCTATTCATCCCCCTGACAGCCTATGTGACCCCGAACGGCCTGTTCGTCCACGGTCAATCTAAGTGACGGCCCGTGGCCCTGCCCACTGACCATCAACAGCCTATTCGTCCCACTGACCGCCTATGTGACCACGAATGGCCTGTGCGTCCACGGTCAATCTAAGTGACAGCCCGTGGCTCTGCCCACTGACCGTGAACAGCCTTTTTGTCCCACTGACCGCCTATGTGACCACGAATGGCCTGTGCGTCCACGGTCAATCTAAGTGACAGCCCGTGGCTCTGCCCACTGACCGTGAACAGCCTTTTTGTCCCACTGACTACCTATGTGACCACGAATGGCCTGTGCGTCCACGGTCAATCTAAGTGACAGCCCGTGGCCCTGCCCACTGACCGTGAACAGCCTTTTCGTCAAACTGACCGCATATGTGAGATGTTGTCATGTGCTTTGCTTCAAAATAAAGCTGGGTTTGAGCCCTCAGCTTTTCAACTTTGATTCTCCTGTTAAAATGAATGCATTTCATTCAGTGTTCATGCTACAGACATGTTTTGCACATCTGTTTAAAGCTTGGGACCTGCACTTTAATGTGTTTCTATTCAACCCACTGACTTTTCGTCAAACTGACCGCATATGTGACCACGAATGGCCTATTCGTCCACGGTCAATCTAAGTGACGGCCCGTGGCCCTGCCCACTGACCGTGAACAGCCTTTTCGTCCCACTGACCGCCTATTTGACCACGAATGGCCTATGCGTCCATGGTCAATCTAAGTGACAGCCCGTGGCTCTGCCCACTGACCAAGAACAGCCTATTCGTCCCACTGACCGCCTTTCTGACCACGAACTGCCTGTTCGTCCACGGTCAATCTAAGTGACAGCCAGTGGCCCTGCACACTGACCATGAACAGCCTTTTCGTACAGATGGGCAAAGAAAGGGCCCACCTGTAACTTATTTGACGGGAGCCCTTTGTGCTGTCCGTGGTCAATGCATTAATAGGTCATAACTCGTAATTAAAAATGTTTTATTGCTTAAAACATGCACTAGAGCAGGGGTTCTCAACTCCAGTCCTCGCGACCCACTGCTCTGCATATTGTGTATGTCTCCCTTATTTAACACACCTGATTCAGATCCTCAGCTCGTTAGGATATGGACGAGAGTCTATCCTAACGAGCTGAGGATCTGAATCAGGTGTGTGTAATAAGGGAGACATACACAATATGCAGAGCAGTGGGTCGCGAGGACTGGAGTTGAGAACCCCTGCACTAGAGTGCACAGGGAAAACAGTCAAGCATGTTGGGTACTTTACAGCCATTAATTATTTATTATTAGCCTAAAAATGGGCTGTCCACAGACAGCCTATTTGGACCCTGTTGAATAAGTTACAGGTGGGCAAAGTAAGGGCCCACCTGTAACTTAATTGACGGAACCCCTTTGTGCTGTCCGTGGTCAATGCATTAATGGGTCACAATTCATAATTACAGTGGTTTTATGAGGTGAAACCTACTGTACACCACACAGGGGACACAGCACAACACACTGGTGTACATTACAGCCTTTAATTATTTATTATTAGCCTAAGAATGGGCTGTCCATAGACAGCCTATTTGGACCCTGTCAAATAAGTTACAGGTGGGCAAAGTAAGGTCCCACCTGTAACTTATTTGACAGGGTCCAAATAGGCTGTCTATGGACCATCCATTAATGGGTCATATTTAATAATCACAGTGGTTTTATGAGGTAAAACATGAAGTACATCACACAGGGGCCACATTACAACACACTGATGTACATTACATCCATTAATTATGTATTATTAGCCTAAAAATGGACTATCCACAGACAGCCTATTTGGACCCTGTCACATAAGTTACAGGTGGGATCTTTTTCATATTTTTGATGTCATGATTGATAAAAATGATTAAAAATGATTAAATATCAATTTTAGGTTAATCTTTGGGCCCCCCTGATTGATGTCCAGTCTTCAGAACCCAGAAATTCTACTGTCCACGAACAGCCTACATTTTTGAAGAGGATAAGTTGCAGGTGGTACGTCCAGATCTCAGCCTCTGGACAGAATTTGGAGATGAAACCTGCCCTCCTGTGCTCATCTGGACATGCCCTGCCCATGGTGTGAATTTCAAAGAGATTGGAGAAACTTGAAAATCTGACCCACCCCTTTGAGAATTTTTGGGTGGAATTTTCAAGTTTCTCCAAACTCCCTGAAATTCACAGCACTGTCTGGGCATGACCAGATTAGAGCAGGAGCGCAGGTTTCAGCTGCAAATTCTGTCCAGAGGCTGAGATCTGGACGTTCCACGTACAATCTATCCCACTCAAAAATTTAGGCTGTTCATGGACATGGAATTTCTGGGTTCTGAAGGCTGCAAATCACTCAGGGGGGCCCAAAGATGAACCCAAAATTGATATTTAATCAATTTTATTCATTTTTATCAACCATGACATCAAAATATAAAACAGCATCCCACCTGTAACTTATTTGACGGAACCCCTTTGTGCTGTCCGTGGTCAATGCATTAATGGGTCATAATTCATAATTACAGTGGTTTTATGAGGTGAAACCTACTGTACACCACACAGGGGACACAGCACAACACACTGGTGTACATTAAAGCCATCAATTATGTATTATTAGCCTAACAATGGACTGTCCACAGACAGCCTATTTGGACCCCACTAAATAAGCTACAGGGTGGATGCTCTTCTTCGACTTAGGTTTTGGGAGCGAGTGGATTCTGGGGAACTTTGGGTTCGGAAGTGTGGATTCTGGGGTATTTTGGGTCTGGTGTTCTTATACTTGCAATTTATCAGGTGAAACCTACTCTACACCACACAGAGGACACAGCACTACACACTGGTGTTCATTACAGCCATTAATTATACATAATTTGCATAATATTCAACTGTCAAAAGACAGCCTATTTGGACCCTGTCAAATAAGTTACAGGTGGGATCTTTTTTATATTTTGATGTCATGATTGATAAAAATGATTAAAAATGATTAAATATCAATTTTACATTAATCTTTGGGCCCTCCTGAGCAATTTGCAGCCTTCAGAACCCAGAAAATCCCCTGTCCACGAACAGCCTATTTAGACCCTGTCAAAAAAGTTACAGGTGGGCAAAGGGCCCACCTGTAACTTATTTGACGGGACCCCTTTATGCTGTCCGTGGTCAATGCATTAATTGGTCATAATTCATAATTACAGTGGTATTATGAGGTGAAACCTACTGTACACCACACAGGGGACACAGCTCCACACACTGATGTACATTACAGCCATTAATTATTTATTTTTAGCCTAAAAATGGACTGTCCACGGACAGCCTATTTGGACCCTGTCAAATAAGTTACAGGTGGGCAAAGTAAGGGCCCACCTGTAACTTATTTGACGGGACCCCTTTGTGCTGTCCGTGGTCAATGCATTAATGGGTCATAATTCATAATTACATTGATTTTATGAGGTGAAACCTACTGTACACCACACAGGGGCCACAAAAGAACACACTGATGTGCATCACAGCCATTAATTATGCATAATTTGCATAAAAATCTACTGTCCACAGACAGCCTATTTAAACCCCGTTGAATAAGTTACAGGTGGGATTTTGTTTTATATTTTTGATGTCATGATTGATAAAAATGATTAAAAATGATTAAATATCAATTTTAGGTTCATCTTTGGGCCCCCCTGAGTGATTTGCAGGCTTCAGAACCCAGAAATTCCACTGTCCACGAACAGCCTACATTTGTAAATGGGATAAGTTGCAGGTGGTACGTCCAGATCTCAGCCTCTGGACATAATTTAGAGATGAAACCTGCACTCCTGTGCTCATCTGGACATGCCCTGCCCATGCTGTGAATTTCAAAGAGATTGGAGAAACTTGAAAATCTGACCCAAAAAATCTCAAAGGGGATTTAGGATCTCCCTTTGAGATTTTTTGGGTGGAATTTTCAAGTTTCTCCAAACTCCCTGAAATTCACAGCACTGTCTGGGCACGACCAGATTAGAGCAGGAGCGCAGGTTTCAGCTCCAAATTCTGTCCAGAGGCTGAGATCTGGACGTTCCACTTACAATCTATCCCATTCAGAAATTTAGGCTGTTCATGGACAGTGGAATTTCGGGGTTCTGAAGGCTGCAAATCACTCAGGGGGGCCCAAAGATGAACCTAAAATTGATATTTAATCAATTTTATTCATTTTTATCAACCATGACATCAAAATATAAAAAAGGTCCCACCTGTGACTTATTTGACGGGACCCCTTTATGCTGTCCGTGGTCAATGCACTAATGGGTCATATTTCATAACTACAGTGGTTTTATGAGGTGAAACCTACTGTACACTATGCAGGGGACACAGCTCCACACACTGATGTACATTACAGCCATTAGCTATGCATAATTTGCATAAAATCCAACTGTCCACGGACAGCATTTAGGGCACCCGTCAAATAGGTTGCAGGTGGGATGCTGTTTTTGACTGTAACACACTTAACGGGGTACTACGGACCCCAGTCTTTGCGTACCGTCTGAGGGGCCCCTGAGGGCCCACAGATTTCAAATTGGAGCCATTCGGGGCTATTGGGACCGTTCTGTGGGGATGTCCACCAAACGCCTATGAAAATGAATGGGATAAGTTGCACGTGTCAGTGGCTCCCGTGCGGGCCCCTGGGGTCCGAGGGGCCCCAAACTCGTCAAAAAGTTGCGTCACGTGGCCCTCTGCGACATACCGAGCGGGCTAGGTCGAGACATTCAAAGTGTGCATCATTAGCCTAAAAATGGACTGTCCACGGACAGCATTTAGGGCACCCGTCAAATAGGTTGCAGGTGGGATGCTGTTTTTGACTGTAACGCACTTAACGGCGTACTACGGACCCCAGTCTTTGCGTACCGTCTGAGGGGCCCTTGAGGGGCCACAGATTTCAAATTGGAGCCATTTGGGGCTATTGGGACCGTTCTGTGGGGATGTCCACCAAACGCCTATGAAAATGAATAGGATAAGTTGCACGTGTCAGTGGCTCCCGCGCGGCCCCCAGAAGTCCTAGGGGCCCCAAACTCGTCAAAAAGTTGTGTCACGTGGCCCTCTGCGACATACCGAGCGGGCTAGGTCTAGACATGCAAAGTGTGCATCATTAGTCTAAAAATGGACTGTCCACGGACAGCATTTAAGGGCACCCGTCAAATAGGTTGCAGGTGGGATGCTGTTTTTGACTGTAACGTACTTAACGGGGTACTACGGACCCCAGTCTTTGCGTACCATCTGAGGGGCCCTGAGGGGCCACAGATTTCAAATTGGAGCCATTCGGGGCTATTGGGACCGTTCTGTGGGGTTGTCCACCAAACGCCTATGAAAATGAATGGGATAAGTTGCACGTGTCAGTGGCTCCCGCACGGCCCCCGGGGGTCCGAGGGGCCCCAAACTCGACAAAAAGTTGCGTCACGTGGCCCTCTGCGACATCCCGAGCGGGCTAGGTCGAGACATGCCAAGTTTATTTTGAACTATTTTTTATGCACCTCTCTGTCTCCCATTGATCTCTATGGGAGCATTTGCCAGCAAGGGTCAATTCAGCAGTTAGGATTAGAGGGCCTCCTAGGCTCAGGAAGCATCTAGAACCACGAAACTCTGGGGCCCGATCCGGGGGCCCATGGCGGTCGTCCGTGACGAATCTCGAGGTCCTGCGACCTTTTGACCCCATTGGGCGACTGTTTGTTTGACGTCCCACGTGCAACTTGTTCCATGGGGCTGTTGGTGGCCAATTAGCGCGAAAAAAGGTCAGAGGGACACGGAACTCTAGAACCCGTCCCCGGGGCCCGTGACGAGACGCGTGAGTCAGTTTCGGGCCGATCGGGCCCTTCCAACGAGCCGTTTCGCTGAAACCCACACTTAGAACCGATCTAGAACCGCCAAATTCAGGATCTAGAACCGGGGGCCCCTGGACTACCGCCGTGTCGAATTTGGGGTCACTGCGACCTTTGGATCCATTTTGGCCCCTGTTTATGTGACGTCCCACGTGCAACTTATTCCACGGGGCTGTTGGTGGCCAATTAGCGCGAAAAAAAGGTCAGAGGGAAACGGAACTCTAGAACCCGTCCCAGGGGCCCGTGACGGGACGCATACGTCAGTTTCGGGCCGATCGGACCTTTCTGTCAACCCTTCACCGAGCACATGGCCCAATTAATGGCGGCCCTCTTGAACACACAGAAAGACATATGCTCAGCAGAACCAAAGTGAGGAGATTTTTGCACTGCAAAAACACACACTTGGAGCTGATCTAGAACCCTGCGATCCGGGATCTAGAACCGGGGGCCCCTCGGCTACCAGGGCGGCGAATTTGGAGGCGGGGCGACCTTTCGACCCCTGTATTTACGGCCGCCCACGTGCAACCTATTCAGTTCAAACTTCACAGGCGCTTCCAGGTCAAGGGGGTGTTTTTTGGCCAAATGAGCAGCTTTTGGCACGGAACTCTAGAACCCGTCCCAGGGGCCCGTGACTGGACGTATGTGTCAATTTCGGGGCAGTCGGGCCTCGTTTTGCTGAAACCCACACTTAGAACCGATCTAGAACCCTGCGACCCATGATATAGAACCGGGGGCCCCTGGACTACCACCGTGTCGAATTTGGGGTCACTGCGACCTTTTGACCCCTTTGGGCGACTGTTTGTTTAAAGTCCCACGTGCAACTTATTCCATGGGGCTGTTGGTGGCCAATTAGCGCCAAAAAAGGTCACGGGGACACGGAACTCTAGAACCCGTCTCAGGGGCCCGTGGCGGGACGCATGCGTCAGCTTCGGGCCGATCGGACCTTTCTGTCACACTTCCACCAAACACCTGTGAAAATGAATGGGATAAGTCGCACGTGTCGGGCCCCCTCGGGCCCCCGAACGACATATCAGGAGGTCGAGTCTCTAGAACTCAGGGCCAATTTTTATGCAACCCTTTTTCAAGTTTCTCTCACAGGCCACTTGCACTCATAGTGAGCTCATAGACTGTCACTCTCCGTCTCGAAAGGTCAAACTGAATACACACTTAGAACCGATCTAGAACCCCGCGACCCATGATCTAGAACCGGGGGCCCCTTGAGTACCACCGTGTCGAATTTGGGGTCGCTGCGACCTTTTGACCCCTTTGGGCGACTGTCTGTTTGATGTCCCACGTGCAACTTATTCCATGGGGCTGTTGGTGGCCAATTAGCGCGAAAAAAGGTCAGAGGGACGCGGAACTCTAGAACCCATCTCAGGGGCCCGTGGTGGGACGCATACGTCAGTTTCGGGCCGATCGGACCTTTCCAACGAGCCTTTTTGCTGAAACCCACACTTAGAACTGATCTAGAACCGCCAAATCCAAGATCTAGAACCGGGGGCCCCTGGACTACCGCCGTGTCGAATTTGGGGCCGCCGTGACCTTTCGACCCCTTTTGGCCCCTGTTTATGTGACGTCCCACGTGCAACTTATTCCATGGGGCTGTTGGTGGCCAATTAGCGCGAAAAAAGGCCAGGGGGACACGGAACTCTAGAACCCGTCTCAGGGGCCCGTGGCGGGACGCATACGTCAATTTCGGGCCGATCGGACCTTTCTGTCCACCCTTTGTGGAGTTCATGGCCTATGACTAAGACTAAGTGGTACTGAGGAAGACTATGGTGAGGTTTAGGTGGTCAGGGGACCCCATGGGCACTTCGTGGCAATGAAGTAGAGGATAGGTGGTTAGGGGTCAAAATAGGCACTTGGTGGACAATGAGGAAGACTATGGTGAAGTTTAGGTGGTCCGGGGACCCCATATGCACTTTGTGGCAATGAAGAAGAGGATAGGCGGTTAGGGGTCAAAATAGGCACTTGGTGGACAATGAGGAAGACTATGGTGAAGTTTAGGTGGTCAGGGGACCCCATAGGCACTTTGTGGCAATGAAGAAGAGGATAGGTGGTTAGGGGTCAAAATAGGCACTTGGTGGACAATGAGGAAGACTATGGTGAAGTTTAGGTGGTCAGGGGACCCCATAGGCACTTCGTGGCAATGAAGAAGAGGATAGGTGGTTAGGGGTCAAAATAGGCACTTCGTGGGCAATGAGGAAGACTATGGTGAAGTTTAGGCGGTTAGGGGACCCCATAGGCACTTCGTGGCAATGAAGAGGAGAATAGGTGGTTAGGGGTCATAATAGGCGCTTGCTGGTACTGAGGATGACTATGGTGAAGAGTAGGTGGTTGGCGGATTTCAAAAGCACTTGGTGGACTTGCCCGTAGTGCGCTGGCACCCCCAGAGGCGTCCACTCAGAGCCTATGGTAATTTATGCTAATGTCGGCTACTTTATATGCGATTTTGGAAAAGGTCCCACTCGCCATTGGAATAAGCAAGTCGTGTCGTGCATTTCGTGCACGCGGACCCTCGCAGCACCTATGCCGACAATGGCAACTTAAATGAATGGGAAAATTTCCACAAACAGACTAGTTTCCCTTACTCCCGTCGATCCTAGTGCTGGACAAGGCCTTTCGAATGAGCCCACCCTCGAGGTCCAACTCACCTGGGTCCCCGAGTTATAGCCGTTGAAAGATCTGGGCCCTTTTTCTGGTCTGAAAATCTGAATGAATGGCAATTCGGCTTTTCGAAAATATCTCGGAAATGACAAGGGGGAAATGTTTCAAACTCTGGTCGACTGTAGGTCCAGAGGGGGCCTATCCAACGAGCCCACCCCCATCCCCGAGGGTGGTCGGGTCAGGGAGCTACATCCGCTCAAAGGCGAACATTTAGGGGCTTATATCTCAAGAACCCCTTGCTCAATATTCCCCAAGCTCCCGTCGATCCTAGTGCTGGACAAGGCCTTTCGAATGAGCCCACCCTCGAGGTCCAACTCACCTGGGTCCCCGAGTTATAGCCGTTGAAAGATCTGGGCCCTTTTTCTGGTCTGAAAATCTGAATGAATGGCAATTCGGCTTTTCGCAAATATCTCGAAAATGACAAGGGGGAAATGTTTCAAACTATGGTCGACTGTAGGTCCAGAGGGGGCCTATCCAACGAGCCCACCCCCATCCCCGAGGGTGGTCGGGTCAGGGAGCTACATCCGCTCAAAGGCGAACATTTAGGGGCTTATATCTCAAGAACCCCTTGCTCAATATTCCCCAAACTCCCGTCGATCCTAGTGCTGGACAAGGCCTTTTGAATGAGCCCACCCCAAGGTCCAACTCACCCGGGTCCCCGAGTTATAGCCGTTGGAAGATCTGGGCCCTTAATCTGGTCTTAAAATCTCAATGAATGGCAATTTGGCTTTTCGCGAATATCTCGGAAATGACAAGGGGGAAATGTTTCAAACTCTGGTCGACTGTAGGTCCAGAGGGGGCCTATCCAACGAGCTCACACCCATCCTCCAGGGTGGTCGGGTCAGGGAGCTACATCCGGTCAAAGGAGAACGTTTAGGGGCTTATATCTCGAGAAACCCTTGCTCAAAATTCCCCAATCTCCCGCCGATCCTAGTGCTGGACAAGGCCTTTCGAACGAGCCTACCCCCGAGGTCCAACTCACCCAGGTCCCCGATTTATAGCCGTTGGACGATCTGGGCCCTTTTTCTGGTCTGAAAATCTGAATGAATGGCAATTTGGCTTTTCGCGAATATCTCGGAAATGGCAAGGGGAAAATGTTTCAAACTCTGGTCAACTGTAGGTCCAGAGGGGGCCTATCCAACGAGCCCACCCCCACCCCTGAGGGTGGTCGGGCCAGGGAGCTACATCCGCTCAAATGCGAACATTTAGGGGCTTATTTCTCAAGAACCCCTTACTCACTATTCCCCAAACCCCCGTCGATCCTAGAGCTGGACAAGGCCTTTCGAACGAGCCCACCCCCGAGGTCCAACTCACCCAGGTCCCCGAGTTATAGCCATTCAAAGATCTGGGCCCTTTTTCTGGTCTGAAAATATCTCCAAGTCCAAAACCTGCAGTGGGTCGTGATTGGCTATGGTGAAATGCCGAGGAAGGTTATATGTTCTCGGGCACGATCAGCTGGAAGTACCATGCCCTGAAAGTCCCATCACTGGAAGTCCCATTGGAGACATGGATGTCTGCCTCAAGCGCTGAATGAATGGCAATTTGGCTTTTCGCAAATATTTCGGAAATGACAAAGGGGAAATGTTTCAAACTCTGGTCGACTGTAGGTCCAGAGGGGGCCTATCCAACGAGCCCACCCCCATCCCCGAGGGTGGTCGGGTCAGGGAGCTACACCCGCTCAAAGGCACACTTTTAGCGGCTTATATCTCAAGAACCCCTTGCTCAATATTCCCCAAACTCAAGTCGATCCTAGAGCTGGACAAGGCCTTTCGAACGAGCCCACCCCTGAGGTCCAACTCACCCAGGTCCCGAGTTATAGCCATTCAAATATCTGGGCCCTTTTTCTGGTCTGAAAATATCTCCAAGTCTAAAACCTGCAGTGGGTCGTGATTGGCTATGGTGAAATGCCGAGGAAGATTATCCGCTCTCGGGCACGATCATCTGGAAGTCCCATGCCCTGGAAGTCCCATGCCCTGGAAGTCCCATTGGATACATGGGTGTCTGCCTCAAGCGCTGAATGAATGGCAATTTGGCTTTTCGCAAATATTTCGGAAATGACAAAGGGGAAATGTTTCAAACTCTGGTCGATTGTAGGTCCAGAGGGGGCCTATCCAACGAGCCCACCCCATCCCCGAGGGTGGTCGGGTCAGGGAGCTATATCCGGTCAAAGGCGCACTTTTAAGGGCTTATATCTCAAGAACCCCTTGCTCAATATTCCCCAAACTCAAGTCGATCCTAGTGCTGGACAAGGCCTTTTGAACGAGCCCACCCCCGAGATCCAACTCACCCGGGTCCCAGAGTTATAGCCGTTCAGCTATTTAGCCGTTCAGTTGAATAGCAATAGCAGTGTTCCTCACAGATTGTTTGTTAAATCTGTGGTGGCTGGTCCTCGGGCCTTCTAGGGGGGTTCGGAGGCATGCCCCCCTGTAAGAAAATTTTGTGCATTTTAATGTTTAATTCATCAATCTGGTGCACTTTGAGAGTTCAAAATTAAAAGCTCCACCCATATTCAGTGTGCATATTAAACAAAGCAAAATTCAAATCTCTTTTAGTTGTGTCTGTCTACATTACACTATTACATAATAGTTATAATATTAATCCCATGACAGTAATAGCCATATATTGTAAAACAAATGCACTGAAAAATAAAGGACGATCATTAAAGCGGTAATGTTTGCACATAGGTTTTATTACTCATTTAGGAGAGTATTGCAAGAAGCTACTTACATTAACCTAATTATTTATTTCGAAAAATAAATAAATACAATCCTGATTTTTCATGAAAAATTCTGTTAGAATTGTAGGCCTAAAATACCTTGGTATCAGCTGGTCTTTGTCATCGATATATATATACAATTACAATTAATGTGTTTTTATTAACAATTAATTAATACATTACCAAAATATGATTACAGAATATATTTAAATTATCCATCAAATTGTCATTTTCTCCTTACTGTTTTGCGACTTAACAAAAAATGCCTGACCAGTAGGCTAAATTACTTGGTGAACAAATAAAACATTTTGGCATAGGCATTGGGATAGATAATGCCTACAAATGTTTTTAAAAAGTTTTACCTTATAAAAAGAATTTAGTGTGAATGGGAACATGACTTATTGAAAATATATAAGTGTTTCTTAAGTCAATACTTTTTAATGGCTTGTCAATTTTCCATTCCTCGCTGTGTGATTCTAACAGCGCTGGATTCTAGTCGTCAAAATACAACTTGTCAAAACTCCTATCGGCGTATCGGTGAGAACACTCATTTTAACAGCATACACACACCCAAACTTGACGGCACATTAGGGGTGTGCAAAGGAGCCGGTATCTGTGTATTTGTTGAGGGGCAATTCCATGCAAAGGTCATCTTTACCATGAAAAAATAAAGTTTTAACCAAAAGAACAAAACCCATTTTAAGTTGTCCATTTAGGTCTGTAATATACTGTATTAATGTGCTTTATCAAAAAGTTTAAGAAAATTGCCTTGTTTATCCACCAGATATGAGGTGAGCAACAATGCTTAAATTACATTTTCAACCAGTCATATTTCATGCTTTCAAAAAAAGGTATCAAAGACCCCCCTTTTTAAACTTTATTTTAACAGTAAGCATTTTGCAGAAAGATGGAGGCATGCCTGAGAAATAAATATACTAAATTGGTCATAACAGCAATGCCTGTTGAATTTATAAGGGCTATAATAAAGAGGTCTTGACGCTTTAGTGCACTGTCACGTCCATAACGTTTTAAAGGTTTAGTTTATTTAATACGACAATTATAAATGCAAATAACTTGAAACTTTATTTACAAAGCTAAATTATGTTTATGCTTATTAGGATAGACAATTCATCTCACTACTTGCTCTGAACAACCATAATAATGCGTTACGGACGTGACCATTACGGACGCTTCATATTAAATCATGCATAGCCTATGACTATTGATCTGTTTCAAGACAGAAATGATTTTGGCCACTTCATTTCAAGTTTTGTTTTGTAGAAAGACTTTATTTAAAGTGAATTTCGTTTTGTATAAATTGTATCTTAATTTTAAATCAAACTTTCATCCACCAATTGCCTGGATTTAATAAATAAGCAAATATAGCATGGAGGTGCGATCACTTGCAACACGTAAACTTGAGCGCGCCTCATAACTGAACAGAAACTCAATGACTTTCAGAAATATAGCCTATCTATAGAAAGATTGCAAAGATCAAAACGAAAAGAAATAGATTGTGTAATCTGTATGTGCTTTTTCCACCATGTCCCTAGAGGCTCGGTACGATCACGCTGACAAAATAATAATAATAATAGGCTAATAATATTGCGTGTCAATTATTAATATACGATATATAATAATTTTTATACGAAATAAAATGTGATGATAGGGCTTCACGATTTATCATTTTAACATCGATATCGCGATGTGCGCATCCACGATAGTCACATCGCATATGTGCGATGTGATTCATGATCAGTAGGCTGCGTGCCAGCAGCTTCCCGGCCCGTAACGCTTGTGTTTCGCGGATTAATTGCAAAGTTTAACCATCATAGTGTGAGAGTTTATCAATTTGCAAGTCCTGTCAGTTTAAACATAAAGCGCAAGAAGACTGGAATTTGCGCGCTGTTTTCTGTCAGCCTTGCCTACTAAAGCGTATTTTTTGTCCCGTCAAAGGTTGACCGGTGAGTGAGGAGATGACTGACTGCTGCGCTTGTTTAACTGAGAAGAGAACGAGCAGAGATCGTCTCTCTCTCTCTCGTGCTTATTAATGAATTGAGTTGACTCAGTGATGGATTTCATCCAGTGATGAAATGTTTTCTGTGTTGACAAATCTTGTGCGATGTGGTCCGTTAATGACACGTCCGATTCGCGAACTAATGACTCATTTGAACCGATTCACTTTAATGAATGGTTAAAACCACTGATCTGTCCAACACTGAAATCAAGAGACATCAATCAGAAACACTTTACAGTAAGGTTCCATTTATTAAAGTCTAGTTAACTACATTAGTTAACATTTTATTAATATTATTTTCTATGCGGATTTATTTACTCCATGACACAAAACCACCCTAGTCATTCTAGAATGATTCATTCTTTGAGGGGGTGTGGGGTGTGGGGAGGGGGTTGAGAATCTTCAGAATAATTTCAGACAGTCTTCTTAATGTGAAAACACAGCCATTATGCGTCAACAAAGGTGCCATGATGGTTTGATTGTTGATTTTCCAAACAGATTCTATGTATTTCAGACGCGTCACATCCATAACGGGGTTTTTGTCACATCCATAACGCTGGTTTTTCCTCATAATACACTTCATAAAAATATATATATATTAAACATTGATATTTTTATGTTCAGCTAAGACCCCTTCATCATGTGGATAGCAATATTTATACATTGGATTTAAAAGTTCACAGACTTTGAAGGAAATCGAACAGTATACCAAAAACTCTGCATTTCCCGTCACATCCATAACGCATGCATATTTTCCTTTTTTGGGGGTGCTTAAATATATTTTAGAAAAACATATTTTGCCTGATAATTCCCCAGATGGGGTGCTCTGAGAATATGCATTTCAAATTTAAATATTGCAAGAAGTTTTTTTTTTCTGAGACATTTCACCTGTCATTATGAGTTCAAATGTCACATCCATAACGCTGGAATTGCCCTGAGGGGGAAAAGTATTTGTATTTGTAGGCTATTTGAGTAAAATTCAAAATAGGCTTAAAATGTTTTTTGTGTGTGTGTTACACATCTAATTTATGATAGTGTAAGTATTCTTTAATTATATCCATTATAATAATTATGGATATGCAATATTGATTGATGTTTTTCTATAAATCCAGCAATGAATTTATAACAAGGAACGTCACTGAAAAGAAAATAACACAACCCCATCCATGGTTAAACCCGCTTATTACATGGCTACCTACCAAATGAATCAATAATTTAAAAATAGTGCTTTAAAAAGGAGTTTATTGATTTTAAAACGATTGTATTGCTTCCAAAAGTCCGTTCTGTCTTTACTTTTAGAATCCATGGCAACGCTCGGTTTTCCATGCCAACTGTGTGTTATAGGTAGCGCGGTCTGTAAGAAATAAAACAGACCGCATTCTACATTAGAATTCAACCAAGCAATGTAATAAAAACAAATAATTACCGAGCTAACAGAGCTACGTAAACATAGCAAACATGAGAGAACCCGACTGTAGACGTCAATAATGCAGCGAATCTCCCGATCAAACTCAGCTTCCCGAAAGTTATAAACTGCCTCCGGAGGCCAGTTAAGGTACAAAAATCTATTCAACAAAAACAGTGATGCGGTTAAGTGTTTTTTTTTTTTTTTTTGCTCAGCCGAGCCTTCTCTGTTGCTGTGTGGAGCAGCCTGTGTAAGTCACCTCTTCCTGAACGTCACTCACGCACTGCGGTCTCGTGAGGAAACACAACTTTTTGATATAAATTTTTTCTTATTCCCGAATACAAATACTTTTTCAAGTATTTGTTCGAAATAAGTATTCGTAAAAAAACACATTATTTGTGCCTTTCCGAATACCGTATTCGGGTTCGGCTCCACCCATACTGCACATCATATTTGTGATATTATTGGTAAGTAAGTAAGTAAAGTTTATTTCTATAGCACATTTAAAACAGCTTGTGCTGACCAAAGTGCTGTACATAAATGCACTGGCCACAGGTTAATAAAACACATGTAATAGAAATACACTTACACATAAATTCAGTTTAGGCTAAAACAACATTACAGAGACACAGCAGGTTTAAACACACTAAGCATAAGAAACATTTAAGATGTCTAAAAGGCCAATATAAAAAGGTGGGTTTTAAGTCTAGCTTTAAAAATATCAATATGAGGGGCATTTCTGATTTCGGGTGGCAGTCGGTTCCACAGCTGAGGGCCAGCAACAGAGAAGGCTCTGTCACCCTTCCGCTTAAGCCGGGACCGTGGGACATGCAGCAGGCCCTGACTGGAAGATCTGAGGGCTCTGGGAGTTGCTTGGAGCTGAATAGTATCCGCTAAGTAGCTTGGGGCCAGTGCACGGAGAGATTTAAAAACCATTAGCAGTATTTTAAATTCTATCCTAGACTGGACAGGAAGCCAGTGCAAAGAGGCTAGGACAGGTGTAATGTGTTCACGTTTTTTTGTGTTTGTGAGCAGTCTGGCAGCTGCGTTTTGAACCATCTGAAGCCGTGCCACTAGCGTCTGAGGGAGACCAAAGTATAGAGAATTACAATAGTCTAAACGGGAGGTGATGAAGGCATGAATGACTTTTTCCAGATCTTTGAATAACAGAACAGGCTTGAGTTTGGAAATTATTCTCAACTGATAGAAACTGGATTTCACTACAGCTGATACTTGTTTTTCCAAATTGAGTTCTGAGTCAAAAATAACGCCTGTTACGTGCATGAGTTTTAACGTATGGTGCAAGGGGACCTAGGTCAGCGGTGGTGGCAGTTTTTGATCTTGAGGGCCAAAGATGATAACTTCAGTTTTGTTCTCGTTCAACTGAAGAAAGTTGTTACTCATCCAAATTTTGATTTCTTTTAAGCAGTCTAAAAGAGGTTGCATTGAGTTGCATGATTTTAGTGGGATGTATAATTGAGAATCATCTGCATAAAAATGGAAAGTGACATTAAACTTACGAATAATTTTTCCTAGGGGGAGCATATAAAGGCAGAAGAGTACTGGACCCAGAATGGATCCCTGGGGGACACCATGTGTCAGGATATCGCAGGTTGAAGACGAGGAGACAGGATTTCAGTACATCTGGTTTAATTCACAAACTCAGATTACAGGAATACTCAGGAACTTAGGAACTTCAGAAACTCAGGAATACAATAACAACAATATTCAACACTGACCTTAACACTTCAACGACTGACAAAGACTGAAGGAACACACAGGACTTAAATACACCAGGAAACAGATCAGGGAAATATGACACAGCTGGGGCAAAACAAACGAGATAACTAACTGAGGTGATTAACAGGGCACAGGTGAGACAGATTAATTAAGGAACTGAATATAAACACAAACACAGTCCAAAACCCAAACAGAAACGTGACACCATGAAGCACAGGTGCAGGGTATGAAGAATACTGACCTATATTAAATGAATAAGTTCTTTGATGGAGATAGGAGTGAAACCAGTTTAGAGTAGTGCCCTTGATGCCAACCCACTGTTTAAGACGCTCTAGTAATGTGCCATGGTCTACTGTGTCAAACGCAGCACTAAGATCCAACAAAACTAGTGTAGCAGTATGAGTTTAACTCATAAACTAATCTGCGTTCTTTTGGCCAATCAGCGCCATAGCCCTTCCCATAAATACGGTAGTAGCCCTTCTGACTGTCCTCTTGCTCGCTGGCGACGGAAGTGCGTCATACTTCCGGGTCACGCACCCTGTGTTTTGCTGCTGCGCGTCTGCAGATCTCCGGTTGGCGGGTCAGTCCATCACTCTGTTGCTCAACGCATTTACAAGCGGATGATATTGAAAGCTGCCTGTACTGTTTGTACCCGTTGAGCTGCTTCCTTCTGGGTGATACAAAACGCTGCTTGATCGGAACTGGGCTGGCTCAACTGGGGATTCTCTTCAGCCGCAGAGCATTCACTAGCTGCTGTTTTGCCTGGATGTTGTTCATCAAATGTGTCTTTTGAACACCATTTTAACCTTATTTACTGTCTGCACGCCCGTCCGGGACTATCGCTTGCCTAACGTACATATTGTGAACATTGTGTCATCAACTTTGGTTGAATGCTGCATGCCCGCCCTGGACAGCTGTAACTGTGAACGTCACTGACTGCTGTCCACCCGTTCGGCCTTCGCGGCCGCTGGCCAATCATGGCCGTTTGAATGTGCGAGCCTCTAGTCTGACGAGGGCTAGTATTTTAACTGTTTGAATGCAGTTGAAGGGGTTGGCTCTTTACTTATAATTTGGGTTAAGTGTTTATACTTTCTTTCTATTATTTCGTTTTCTTTTATTTAGTTAATTTGTATTTGTAGTTTCTTTATCAGGATTTCAGTTTATTTCGTTAGATAAACTAAACTAGTTAATACATTTATGTATCTTTTGTTTGATTGTCTCATTACTGAAATTGTTTTCCTTGGCCAAGGTTTCATTGTACTATAATTCATGTTTATTTTGTTTTTCTTTGTTTGAGAAGTGTCTGAGGGTTTATCTTATTTTCTAGTGTACTGCCTTCTGGAACCATTGCTGGTTCCGGCAGTTTGGTTACTTTGTGATTTAATATTATTTCAATTTGTTCTCTATCTGATTACATTGATCCTTATCTCCTTTTGTAGAGTGAATCCCAGCTGATTGTGTGTTTGTGTCCGTTTTTAGTTGCTGAGAGCCGAAGGTGGTGGTGTTGGTGTCTGGGTGGTGGTATCCCCTTCCTGTGTGCAGTGCTGTCTACCCAGTTTTCTTTGTGTTCACTGCTGTGTTTTTTTAGTGTTTGTGTGTTCACGTGGTGACCTTCCCTGGGATCTCTTCGTGCCCTTGTGACTCTTCTCCTCCACTGGTAAGCCTCAGCAGCAAGTATGAATGTGTTTTGAATTGTATTTTAATGATTGAATAAAAATGTATTTCTTGTAAAAATTGAACCTCGTCTCTGGCTGAATTGTTTACTTACCTGTGTCCTTAATTGAATTAATAGTACTGCAATTAGGAAATAAAGAAAATCATTCTCTGGGTGAAATTCCCAGGGTGGCGTAGTCGGTGTTCTTGGGGTAGGTTCCACCTAGACTATAACCTCCTCAGTACTGTTTGCTCTCTGTAACGCCACAATTGGCGTATAGTCGGCAGGATTTACAATTTAAAGCTGAGACGTGTTCAATTTTTCTTTTTTTTCTTTCTCTTTTGTGGCCTTAGGTACATTCTAATTTGTGTGCAGGAGTGTTCACGTTTTTCTTTGTTCTGTGTCATAGGCAAAACAGCAGCTGGTGTTCTTTCTCCACCTTCCTATCTCATAACGGTTGAGTTTCCCTTTATTGGGCAGGATAAGTATGGAGGAAGAGTTACAGGAGTTGAGGGATTTGATTACACAGTTAAAAGCAGATAATGAGAGGCTGCGCCTGGAACGGGCCGACGCTGTGCCTGGACCTAGTTCTGCACCCCCTAATGTGTTACCTACTGCGGTATCCGTGGCTAGAGCTCCTACTGCCGAGAGACTTGTTTTCGTGCCCCGCGACCGAAAATGTCCGATGTTTAGGGGAAGATCAGGTATAGGGTTAACAGAATGGATTGAGGAAGCGCAAGCTTGCATGAGGGCGCGTCATTTGTCGACATCCGATCAGGCATTCTTTTTGTTTGATCACCTGGAAGGGGAAGCCCGCGATGAAGTAAAGTTTCGTCCAAGTACAGAACGTGACGACCCAGATAAGATAATTGCTGTTTTACAGGAGCTTTATGGCTGTTGTGAGTCTTATGTAGCCCTGCAAGAAGCGTTTTTCTCCCGCCGGCAGCAGGAGGGAGAAACTTTGCAGGAGTTCTCCCTCGCGCTGATGAGTCTTATGGCGTCGGTAAAGCAGCGCGCTCCTAGTGATATACCAAATGCCGAAGCTTTACTACGTGATCAATTTGTCGAGCATGTGCTTGATGGTGCCCTCCGTCGCGAGTTGAAGCAGAGTGTACGCAGACAGCCAGCCGCTACTTTGCTGGAGGTGAGGGCTGAGGCGATACGGTGGGAGCGAGAGGGTTTGCCAGGGGGCGCTAGAGGTCGGAGTCACTCTGTCCCTTCGGCCCTTGGTTTTCAGTTTGGCGTTCAGGGTGATCCTCGGTCTGTTAACTCACCCCAAGTATCTGAGCTGAGTGAAATGCGAGAGATGCTCAAGCTCCAGCAAGGGCAGCTCAACCAGCTCACTCAAAGTATTGCCCGCATGCAAAATTCTAACCAGCGTGGTCGCTTACCTTATAATGGCCCCATAATATGTAGGCGGTGCCAGCGGCCTGGCCATTTTGCCAGAGAGTGCGAAGGAGAACGCGTCCCTGCTCGTGCACAGATTCCTTCGCATGCCCCTCCACCTTTTAACAGGCAGTCTCACCCTGCTCCGGCATCGGAAAACTAGCACCCGCCGAATTGCAGAGCCACAGTTCGGACGGGGCAGATACTGGTTCATTTCCGTCTAATTATTTGGCCGAAACTTCAAAACTGATGTCATCTTGTCCACATTTGGATGTGTGTATGGGTGGGGTTGAGGTTCCTTGTCTGGTAGACACCGGTTCAATGGTTTCTACAATCACAGAGAGTTTCTTCCTCCAGCAATTCGAGCCATGGGGTCAGGAAAGGCTCCAGTCTTGTCATTGGCTGCAGCTCAGAGCAGCCAATGGGTTGGCCATTCCCTACCTTGGCTACTTGGAGCTTGACATTAAGCTTTGTGGTAAATTATTGCAGCGGTGTGGGTTGTTGGTAGTCAAAGATCCCCCTGGGGGTGTGTCTTCTCAGGTCCCTGGTATTTTGGGGATGAACGTGATTCGCAGATGCTATAGAGAGCTTTTTAGTCGGCATGGCTTGGCCATGTTTGACTTACCCGTGGTTGCCAACAGTCCAGAATCTGTCGTGAAGGCGTTGCAAGGGTGCCAGCAGGCCAGCGTTCATTCCTTTGATGTAGCTGGTAATGTAAGAGTGCGAGGCAGGAAGGCTTGTCGAATTCCTGGGGGTGTGATGAAAATAGTCACTACCACATGCTCAGCACAGTACTCTGAGAATACTGTGTTGTTTGAACCCATTAGCTCTGGCCTACCAGCTGGACTTCTTGCGTCTCCTGCCTTGGTTCGGGTGGTAAGGGGTACTGCCTACATCCCAGTGGTGAATGTAGGTACTATTGATGTGCTGCTTTATCCACGCACTGTTGTAGGTACATTGGACAATGTTTGTGTTGTTAGCTTGCCTACAGGAGTCACCGAGGTACCTTCAGGTGTGGCCACGGTGGCCTCTCAGACTGTTGCCCCTACGGTGAAGGATCAGATAGCTGTCATGGACCTTTCATCACTGTCTGCTGAGGAGCAGGGTTCGGTAAAGTCCCTGCTTGGGAGATACAGTTCTGTCTTTTCTGCTCATGATGGAGACCTTGGTTGTACTAATTTGATTAGCCATGACATCCCTCTTTTGGACAATGTTCCTGTCAGACAACGCTATCGGCGTATTCCTCCATCTGACTATGAGCTGGTTAAGGAGCACATTCACCAACTTCTTGAGGCACAGGTGATCAGGGAGAGTAGCAGCCCTTATGCTAGTCCTATTGTCCTGGTTAAGAAAAGGGACGGAACCCTAAGAATGTGTGTTGACTATAGGCAGCTTAACTGTAAAACCCGGAAAGACGCTTTTCCTCTTCCTCGCATCGAGGAATCCTTGGATGCACTCACGGGTGCTCGCTGGTTTTCTACCCTGGACCTGGCCAGTGGGTATAACCAGGTCCAAGTTACTGAGGCAGATCGGCCCAAGACTGCGTTTTGCACGCCCTTTGGGCTTTTCGAATGGAATCGCATGCCCTTTGGGCTTTGTAATGCACCCGGCACCTTTCAAAGACTGATGCAACGGCTGTTTGGTGACCAACAAAATCAGTCCTTGTTGCTTTACCTTGACGATATTGTAGTTTTTTCCTCCACAATCCAGCAGCACTTGGAGAGGTTGGAAGTGGTGCTTGGTCGTCTTCAACGGGAAAATCTAAAGGCAAAGTTCACCAAATGTGCCTTTTTCCAGGAAGAGGTGCGTTATTTGGGCCATGTGATCTCCAGTAAGGGGGTTGGCACCGATCCAAGTAAGGTAGAGGTGGTATCCAACTGGCAGTCTCCTGCTACTGTTTCAGAGCTGCGGTCATTTCTTGGGTTCGCCAGTTATTACCGCCGCTTTGTGGAGGGTTTTGCGAAGCTGGCAGCCCCTTTACACAAGCTTGTGGCACATCTGGGTGCCACCAAATCTAAGAGAAGGGCAGAGCGAGCTGTCATTGAAAACTGGACGGAAGAGTGTCATAGCAGCTTTGAAGCACTGAAAGCCAGGCTCACCAGTGCTCCGGTGCTGGCGTATGCCGACTTCTCCCTCCCATTTATTTTGGAGGTGGATGCAAGTCATGGTGGCCTCGGTGCCGTGTTATCACAAGAGCAACATGGTAAGGTTAGGCCTGTAGCCTACGCTAGCCGGGGTTTAAGGCCCACTGAGCGCAACATGGTGAACTACAGCTCCATGAAATTGGAGTTTGTTGCACTCAAGTGGGCCATGACGGAGAAATTTCGGGAGTATCTGCTGGGCCATAAATGTGTGGTCTTTACTGACAATAATCCGCTTAGCCATTTGTCATCGGCTAAACTTGGAGCAACTGAACAACGCTGGGTAGCCCAGCTTGCGTCATTTGATTTCGAGGTAAAGTATCGCTCAGGCAGAAGTAACAAGAATGCGGATGCTCTATCCCGCCAGTATCCTCCGGCCCCAGTAGATATGGAAGCTATGCTTCCTGGTACATCACTCCCCAAGCCTCTGCAGCAGGCCCTTCAGGGACCTGAAGCAATCCAATCTGCTGTTATGGCCCTGCCTCATCTCACCACTGTTGATATCTGTACCCTTCAGCAGACTGATCCGGTTATTAAGGAGTTCTTAGTGTTTTGGAGACGTGAGCAGCGCCCCAACTTTGAAGAGCGTCAAAGGGCGTCCCGGCGTGCATTGACGTTACTTCAACAGTGGGACAGGCTGGTTGAGAGGAGTGGTGTCCTTTATCGTCAGGTGTTTCGCTCTGACGGCGCGGAAGTAGTTTTGCAGGTGGTGGTGCCTGCTTCCCTCAAGGAAGAGGTGCTTATTAAGGTCCACCAGGAGCATGGCCACCAGGGCATAGAAAGGACGTTGGAGCTCCTACGCCAGCGCTGTTATTGGCCGGGTATGACCTCAGATGTGTCCAAGTGGTGTCAGGCCTGTGAGAGGTGCCAAGTTGGCAAGGACTTTCAACATTCTGGTTCTAGTTTTATGGGGCACTTGTTGGCCTCACGGCCTAATGAAATTGTGGCAATTGACTATACAGTGTTAGAACCCACCCAGAGTGGTTTAGAAAATGTACTTGTCATGACTGACGTTTTTAGCAAATACACACTTGCTGTGCCCACCTCTGACCAACGGGCCCCCACTGTGGCCCAAGCTTTGGTGGTAGAGTGGTTCTCCAAGTTTGGTGTTCCTGCCCGTATCCACTCTGATCAGGGCCGCAACTTTGAGAGCTCTCTTATTCAACAGTTGTGTCACCTTTATGGCATTGAAAAGTCTCGTACCACGCCATACCATCCGGCCGGGAATGGCCAATGTGAACGGTTTAATAGGACGCTCCATAATTTGCTGCGCACTCTGCCAGTGTCTCGGAAGAGGGACTGGAGTTCCTGCTTGCCACAGGTCCTGTTCTCTTATAACACCACCCCCCATCAGTCAACCGGTGAGTCTCCGTTCTTTTTAATGTTCGGACAGGAGCCTAGACTACCAGTCGACTTCCTGTTGGGTAGAGTTCAGGATCCTGTGGGTGGAAGCATCCATGAGTGGATTCAGGAGCACCAGACCCGCTTGCAGTTGGCCTTCGAAGGTGCTACAGAGAGGTTGCGGGTTGCTGCAGAGCGTCGTAAGAATCACCATGATCGCCGGGTGAGAGCTTCCCTTAAATTGGGCCAGCTAGTGTGGCTTCGTGATTTTACTGCACGGGGGCGTCATAAGCTCCGTGACCTTTACGGTCCTGTACAGTACAGAGTCCTCAAAGTGCCCAGAGAGGGAGGGTCTGTGTATACAATTGCACCAGTGGATGAACCGACCAAAGCCAGGCAGGTCAACCGTGCACTGTTGAAGGCTGTGGTTGAAGCTTATCTTTTAAGTGAGGCTGCCTCACCTGGTTCACCCCTTGTTGACCTGCCTCAGTCAGAGGACGAGTTTTCAGGGGATGATCTGTGGTTGTTGAGGCATGAGGCCCCTTTGGTAGCCCCCACTCAAGTATCTGTTACTCAAACCACTCCTTGGGGGCAGCGCCTACCAGATTCCTTACCACCTGCTGGGCAAGCCCCATTAGTGCTTATTGCTGCCAGGGCACCAGAAGGATCTACTCCCTCTTCACCCCCTTTGCCTCGGTCTGTTCCAGCAGTTAGTGAAGTGGCCATACGTCGTACAGCCCGGTCGACTGCGGGTCAGCATTCCAATGTCTATCACCTGCCAAGACCGGTGGTGGCAGCGGAGAATGCTGCTGATCCACTTGACCCTGTGTCCAACGCAGTAATGGCGCTCTTTCGGCCTTGGAGCTAGAATATGGCATTCTTAATTTTACTTATTCATTGTCGGGGCGACAATTCAAAAGGTGGGGTAGATTGTAGCAGTATGAGTTTAACTCATAAACTAATCTGCGTTCTTTTGGCCAATCAGCGCCATAGCCCTTCCCATAAATACGGTAGTAGCCCTTCTGACTGTCCTCTTGCTCGCTGGCGACGGAAGTGCGTCATACTTCCGGGTCACGCACTCTGTGTTTTGCTGCTGCGCGTCTGCAGGTAAAGTAGCGACTCTGCTGTCTCTGAACCTCTTTTACTGTTATTGGCTGCCGTTATGTTTATTATGCACTGAACGATCGTAGATCTCCGGTTGGCGGGTCAGTCCATCACTCTGTTGCTCAACGCATTTACAAGCGGATGATATTGAAAGCTGCCTGTACTGTTTGTACCCGTTGAGCTGCTTCCTTCTGGGTGATACAAAACGCTGCTTGATCGGTATGTAGGATACACGGTGTAGGATTTATTTGTTTGATTTGGGGTTAATTTATTTTTTCTTTATAAATAACAGGAACTGGGCTGGCTCAACTGGGGATTCTCTTCAGCCGCAGAGCATTCACTAGCTGCTGTTTTGCCTGGATGTTGTTCATCAAATGTGTCTTTTGAACACCATTTTAACCTTATTTACTGTCTGCACGCCCGTCCGGGACTATCGCTTGCCTAACGTACATATTGTGAACATTGTGTCATCAACTTTGGTTGAATGCTGCATGCCCGCCCTGGACAGCTGTAACTGTGAACGTCACTGACTGCTGTCCACCCGTTCGGCCTTCGCGGCCGCTGGCCAATCATGGCCGTTTGAATGTGCGAGCCTCTAGTCTGACGAGGGCTAGTATTTTAACTGTTTGAATGCAGTTGAAGGGGTTGGCTCTTTACTTATAATTTGGGTTAAGTGTTTATACTTTCTTTCTATTATTTCGTTTTCTTTTATTTAGTTAATTTGTATTTGTAGTTTCTTTATCAGGATTTCAGTTTATTTCGTTAGATAAACTAAACTAGTTAATACATTTATTTATCTTTGTTTTGATTGTCTCATTACTGAAATTGTTTTCCTTGGCCAAGGTTTCATTGTACTATAATTCATGTTTATTTTGTTTTTCTTTGTTTGAGAAGTGTCTGAGGGTTTATCTTATTTTCTAGTGTACTGCCTTCTGGAACCATTGCTGGTTCCGGCAGTTTGGTTACTTTGTGATTTAATATTATTTCAATTTGTTCTCTATCTGATTACATTGATCCTTATCTCCTTTTGTAGAGTGAATCCCAGCTGATTGTGTGTTTGTGTCCGTTTTTAGTTGCTGAGAGCCGAAGGTGGTGGTGTTGGTGTCTGGGTGGTGGTATCCCCTTCCTGTGTGCAGTGCTGTCTACCCAGCAGTGGCGATTCTAGGGGGTGGCCTGGGGTGGCCAGGGCCACCCCTGAAAGCTCATTGGCCACCCCTGTGGCCACCCCAGATCTGATAGGTAGTTGGTCAAGTTCGTCAACAAGAAACAAGAGAAATGCTGTCAATCAATGATTACAGCTGATCAACTGATTTAGGGCTAGTTTTACATTTTTAACGAACACCGTGATGGTCGTACTGAGGCTGTGAGAGCTGATTTCTGCTCAGCGGACGTTTGGCCATGCAGGTCAGGTGACCCATGAGATGAACGCGCTGGCTGCTGCTGCTCCGTGAAACAGGAGGTCGGTCACAGTTAAATACAACAACGATAAAAACGCTGGAATCTGTAGATTGAGAGGTATGGACATTTTAATGTTTAGTTATATCGTAGTTCCCTCTGAATGTGTAGGAAAACTGAAAAAGTCGAACTACACGGTAGCTTAGCAGCCTGCAAACCAAGCGCGCGCGCAGCTCTTAAAGGGGCCACACCTTATTTCCACTCGTTACACCACCATGAAATATGAAACACTATTTTCTGGACTGAAGAAGACTGAGGGTGTTTTTTTGCAGATGTGTGTATGTTCAATAGAGATAATGTTATATTTTTGGCCAACCAGTGTGTGAAATATAGTGTGAAAGTCTAGATTTAAGTTATAACACAAGAACAAGCTCTGTGACACACACAGTCATCTTCACACACAGTCCACATATTTTTTAGACGTTTAAATAGGCAGAGCAAATTGCATTCAAATGGCAAGTTAATTTATGAAGAAGCATCTTGACCATTTATGATTCTAAGTCTTAACTGTTTGATTTAAATAATGTATGCTCAATCAAAGCCAACGTTTCAATTTATACCTTCATCAGGGCCTTGGACATGAATACTGTCTGGGTTAAAAAACACTTTTTGCACATTTTCATACATCACAAGGCATCCTAATGACATTATTCAGTCATCAGGCCATCATCTGTGTTACCTGTATTGTTACCCATGTTTGCTTTACTAATTTAAGTCCCCTCTTGTGGTTAAATAAAAACACACCTGGCAAAGAACAAACTAAGAAATTCAATTTCAAAATCTCTAACAAATTATATCTAAGCTAAAAAATAACAAACTAAGCATGTAAAGAACAACAAATATGTCTGTTTTTTCCTTACAAGCTTAGTTTTTCTTTTGCTTTTACAGATACAGTTTTTAATAAGGTCTTTAAGCATTTTGGTTTATCCTGTTGGATTTCTGTGTTTTTATGTAACCACAAGATGGTGCCTCAATTAGTAAAGCAAACACAGGTAACAATACAGGTGACACAGATGATGAGCTGATGACTGATACATGTTATTCTATAGGATGAGTTAAGAGCAGTTTAATTTTGCTACTCTAATCTAACTTTAATCAATCTAACGAGACAAGGACTTTAATCCACTACAAGAAAATAGCTCTTAGAAAATGTTTACCCTATCCTGACCATAATTACTGATAAAAATAGACATGTTAAAATAACCAGAGATACTTAAGGACAGTGATAGGTGGTTAGGACTGTTTTTAACAGGACACTTTTATTTGACAGTTATGAGACAGGAAATCATGGGAGAGAGAGAGGATGTGACATGCAGCAAAGGACCGGGATTCGAACCATGGTCGGCTGCGTATGTATACGCATTAAACTTCGCTATGCCATGGCCACCCCAAACTAGCTTTGTGTCCCATCTTGGCCACCCCCCAAAAAATGTTCTGGATACGCCACTGCTACCCAGTTTTCTTTGTGTTCACTGCTGTGTTTTTTTAGTGTTTGTGTGTTCACGTGGTGACCTTCCCTGGGATCTCTTCGTGCCCTTGTGACTCTTCTCCTCCACTGGTAAGCCTCAGCAGCAAGTATGAATGTGTTTTGAATTGTATTTTAATGATTGAATAAAAATGTATTTCTTGTAAAAATTGAACCTCGTCTCTGGCTGAATTGTTTACTTACCTGTGTCCTTAATTGAATTAATAGTACTGCAATTAGGAAATAAAGAAAATCATTCTCTGGGTGAAATTCCCAGGGTGGCGTAGTCGGTGTTCTTGGGGTAGGTTCCACCTAGACTATAACCTCCTCAGTACTGTTTGCTCTCTGTAACGCCACACTAGGATGGCATTATTACCTGAGTCAAGGGTGAGCAAGAGGTCATTTGTCACCTTTAGCAGGGCTGTCTCTGTGCTATGGCGAGTTCTAAACCCGGACTGAAATGGCTCAAGGATCTCTGTGGAATTAAGATATGAGAGTAGCTGCGTTAACACCACCTTCTCCAAGATTTTTGAAATAAATGGCAGTTTGGATATGGGCCAGAAATTATTATAACATTTTGCATCTAGATTATGTTTCTTTAGCATGGGCTGGACAACCGCGTGCTTAAGATATGTGGGAACAATGCCTGAGGCAAGGCTAGAATTTAGGTAGGCTGCTTTCAATCGGAATGCAATAGAAATGATCACAAAAAACCTGCTTAGTGCCCACCTACACCACTGACGGTGGACTTGCGGTCAGGAGTAGAGTGGACGAATGTTTTTTTTTGTTTTGTTTTTTGAGGCTGCTGACAATTTTTTTTCTACCTGCACCATAGACACGCACACACAATATGACCTCATGCTCTGCGCATATGTTTTACAACATAGGCCTAATTTAACATATAAATAGTCCTAACACTTTTTAAATAGCCCACTTAAAGTGTTTATTACAAATAAATTCTCAAATGTTTAAAATGATTCAAAGTAAATGAACAAAAACAAAATTAACAAAACTTCATAAAAAAAAGAATTCCACAGTAATAATTGCTCAAAATTTGGATTTCGCTAGAGAAGTAGCTCTACTACAATGCGCTCATGTCCATTTTAAAGCACCCTCTGGGCTGGCTGAGAAACAGTGTCGCGAAATGTGCAGAAAATGCATTAGGCAGCTCATTGTGCAGTTTAATATGCCAAGCGCAAATCTTCATAAAAAAATAATTTATCAATAAAAAATAAATTATTATGCTTAAAATGAATCAAAGTAAATGAACAAAAACAAAATTAACAAAACTTCATAAAAAAGAATTCCACAGTAATAATTGCTCTAAATTTGGATTTCGCTGGAGTAGCTCTACTATAATGCGCTCATGTCCATCTTAACGCACCCTCTGGGCTGGCCGAGAAACAGCGCCGCGAATTGGGCAGAAAAATAGACGGCTCATTGTGCAGTGTTTAAAGTGCCAAGTTCAAAACTTCATAAAAAAAATAATTACACTGTAATAATTGATCAAAATTTGGAATTCGCTAGAGGAGTAGCTCTACTACTAGCCTATAATGCGCTCATGTCCATCTTAACGCACCCTCTGGACAGGCTGAGAAACAGTGCCATGAATTGGGCAGAAAATGCATTTGGCGGCTCATTGTGCAGTGTGCCAAGTTCAAATCTTCATAAAAAAAGAATTCCACAGTAATAATTGCTCAAAATTTGGATTTCGCTAGAGGATTAGCTCTACTATAATGCGCTCAATTCAATTTAATTAATACATTTGTATAACGCTTTTCACAATACATAATTTCAAAGCAGCTTTACAGAAAATGCAGGTTTACAAAACCACAATAGGATTTTATGAGATATCAGAAAGTACAGTTAAAAGAGAGCAAAAAAAAAATATTTACAAATATCATACATACATTTAAGCAAAATTAGTGTGCAGTTTAAAGCAATGATAAAATTATCATTTTTGTATAATCATCCGTTTGATGTTCTGGAGTCCTTGCAAGGGTAGGTTTCATCTATTCAAAGGCGTTTGATCCAAGCTGGAGCATAATCTCTGGCTATTGTGAAATTCTAATTTGTAATAATAAAATAAAAAAATTGAAATACGTTCAAATTATGTTATTTGCAATTATAGGCTTTATGCACAGCTTCACTACTTCCTGAACTTCAGCCAGCTCCTTTGTTTCCTGTCTGCCATTATTGGACAAACTGATTAATCCAGGTGTGCCTGATTATTGTTACTGAGGCCAGGCACACCTGGATTAATCAGTTTGTCCAATAATGGCAGACAGGAAACAAAGGAGCTGGCTGAAATTCAGGAAGTATAGTGCAGCTGTGCATAAAGGCAATTAAAGAATAATGTAGGCCTAATTATATTTTTACAGTCAGTGTTATTATCATTTGTTATTTACCTTTCAAAATAGTTTATTATTCTTTTCTGAAAATATAAACAATACAAACAGAGTCTCTAATAAGTGTGAATAAGTGAAAAAACACATGGTCCCTAAAGAATAATGTAGCCTAATTATATTTATGTGCCTTTATATTTTTACAGTCCATTTTCGCTGATATTTCAGTGTTATTTGCATTTAAACATTTTTTATTATTATTTTATTCTGAATATAGACACAAAAGTAACACAATCCCTTTAAAAGCGCGAAAAAGAGCAAACAAGTTGAGCGTCAATAAGAAGCCAGAAAACGCGGAAGTTCGCGTCATTTAAGGTGGAACGGAGAGCGTCAAGAAGAAGCTGCGAATAAGAAGCTGGATTCAGCCTCGTAATGAACCTACTTTTATCATATTCAGAATTCCTCAATATATAAATTTAAGAGTAGGCTATTATCTTTGATGCAATCCCAAGTAGAGCTGTATCAAATCTATGACAAATGATTTGCCATATTTTAACAGTGTTTTGCGCTCGCGCCTATCGAGCGTCTCATTTTACACCCGTTTCTCTGAAAGGATACAGGTTATATCCTTTGGTATTAGAGCTTAGAGCCCGCATCAACGGGGCATAAGCGCATGCTTATCGAGCGTCTAATTTTACACCCGTTTCTCTGAAAGGATACGGGTTATATCCACCATTTCAGTCCTAAAATAGTAGTGATATTGGTAGTATCACTACTAATTTACTGTTCATCTGTTATAATGGCGAACATATCGGATGTGTGTCTAACGTTACCTCTGAGTGCAGGTGAGGACACATTCGAGCTGATTTCGGTACGATTGGAGCTGGAGTCGGTGGAGAAGCAGATTCGTGTTCTGCTGGAGAAGCAAGCCGAGCTGCGAGATCGGCGATCAGCGCTTGAAACATCACGCGCCGATGCTCACAAGTCAGTGGTTAGTAACTTTTTGACTTTGACTCCGACTTCGTCTACTCTGTGCGTTTCTCTGCCCAGGAGGACGCGATCATCTCTGCCTTCAATCACTCCTGCACCCTAAGTCACGACACGAGCCAGGACCAGAGCAAGAACCTCTCCCCCCCTCCCGGTCTTCGAGATCTCCACCCGGAACCGCTTCTCCCCTCTTCGCGAAGCGGAACGCGATGACGCCGTGATCATCGGCACTTCCATGGTCCGTCATGTCCGTGCTACCTCGGGTAAAGGTAAGGTGCGCACTCACTGCTTTCCTGGTGCTCGTGTTCTTGATGTCGCTGCGCAGGTTCCCGAGATCCTGAACGGTGACGAGCGCGTCGGAGCTGTCGTGCTGCACGCGGGGACGAATGACATCAGGCTGCGGCAGACGGAGGTTCTGAAGAAGGACTACAGGAGCCTGATCGAGACGGTACACAGCACATCGCCTAGAGCAACGATCGTCATGTCTGGACCGCTTCCCACGTACCGACTTGGACAAGAAAGGTTCAATAGATTATTTGCTTTAAATGAATGGTTAATGTCATGGTGTAATGAACAGAAACTGCTCTTTGTAAATAATTGGAATCTGTTTTGGGAGCGACCTAGGCTCTTCTGTCCTGATGGTCTGCACCCCAGTAGAGTCGGAGCGGCTGTTCTGTCGGACAACATCTCCAAGACGCTACAGACCATCTGACTAGTAAGTCAAAGTCCAAATCACAGTCTTTGCTGTCCCAACTTAATTGATATAAGTACCAATGTAGAACATTATATAGAAACTGTGTCTATTCCTCGCTTAGTGAAGCCAAACAACAAATCTACTGTAAGATCTAGCAAGAATATTATTGTAATTAAACCAGAAAATCTAAATATCAGTGAACAAAAACAATTTCTAAAGCTAGGTCTTCTAAACATTAGATCGCTCACACCTAAGGCGGTTATTGTAAATGAAATGGTCACAGATAATAATTTCGATGTTCTGTGCCTTACTGAAACCTGGCTTAAACCAAACGATTATTTCGGTCTAAATGAGTCTACTCCACCAGGATACTGTTATAAGCATGAGCCCCGTCTGATCGGTCGTGGCGGCGGTGTTGCAACAATCTATAGAGATATTCTTAATGTTACTCAGGGCCATATGCTGATTTCCTAAAAGATTTTGCAGACTTTCTCTCAGACCTATTGGTCAATGTCGATAAAGCAATAATTGTTGGTGACTTTAACATACACGTAGATAATACAAATGATGCGTTAGGGGCTGCGTTTACAGATTTATTAAACTCTTTTGGGGTGAAGCAAAACGTCAGTGGTCCCACTCATCGTCTACATCATACACTAGATTTAATTATATCATATGGAACCGATCCAACCGATATAGATATTATACCGCAAAGTGACGATCTCACTGATCATTACATGGTAACTTGCATAATACGCACTGCTGAAATTTGTCATGTTGCACCACGTTATAGACCAGGCAGAACAATCCTTCCAACCACTATAGATAGATTCTCAAATAGCTTACCTGATCTATCTCAGCTGCTCAGTAAACCCAAACAAACAGATGAACTAGAGGAAATGACTAGCAGTATGAGCAACATTTTCTCTAGTACACTAGATATTGTTGCACCAATTAGATTAAAAAAGGTTAGAGAGAAAACTAAAGCACCATGGTACAACAGTGCTACGCACGCTATCAAGAGAGAAACTCGTAACCTAGAGCGTAAATGGAAACAAACTAATTTAGAGGTCTTCAGAATCGCGTGGAAAGACAGTATGTCACGTTATAAAAGGGCTCTAAAATCAGCCAGGGCTGAGCATCTCCGCAAACTAATAGAAAATAACCAAAATAATCCAAGGTTTTTATTTAACACCGTGGCTAGACTAACAAATAATCAGACATCTCCAGAGCAAAATATTCCGTTACAATATAGTAGTAATGATTTTATGAATTACTTCAATGAGAAAATAGAAAGCATCCGAAACACAATTGTAAATGAACAATCCTCTATGGTGTCTTATGACTCAGCTTCAATTATGGCCCCCCTAGAACAACTACACCGCTTTGCAACTATAGGACAGGAAGAACTAAATAAACTTATCATTGGATCTAAACCAACAACATGTTTATTAGATCCAATACCCACTAAACTACTTAAAGAAGTGTTACCTGTAGTGGAAGAGCCTCTTCTCAATATTATTAACTCGTCTTTATTTTTAGGTCATGTTCCAAAAATATTCAAGCTGGCAGTAATAAAACCTCTCATTAAGAAACCGCAATTAGATCCAAATAACCTAGCAAATTACAGACCCATCTCAAATCTTCCATTTATGTCTAAAATACTAGAAAAAATTGTGTCCGCTCAATTGTGCTCTTTCTTGCAAGAAAATGATATCTATGAAAAATTTCAGTCGGGATTCAGACCGCATCATAGCACAGAAACTGCGCTAGTGTCAGGATATAAGCTTTAATAGTAGAATGGCAGGTGGGCATCAGATGAAACGGACAGATGCGGGATATAATTTGCAGAGGAATGATAGTGCGATGATATCTTGCAGAGATATGCTTGGATGTAGAAAGGATGTGCAAACCGGGAAACACAGGGAAGGATCACAGGAGAATCGGGGAGAATCCAGGAGGAAGCGTGGGGTCTTGGAAGAGAAGCAGTAGGTAAGTCCTTTTCGCTGGAATTCTGTGGAGTCACACTGGAACAGATAAGTATTAGAATCTGGGAATCACAGAGAGAAAGTTAGCTGGTCGGTTCCTAGTTCAAGGTTCGACGGAGACTGGATGAGAAGTGTGCTCTTTTGTAGTGCTCAGTGATGCTGGATTAGATGACAGGTGCAGGTGGTTAATATTCAGGTGATTGTGATCTTTGTGCAGTGGGTGTGAATGAACCTGATTCATCCCTGACATTACCCCCTCCTCCAGGGTCCGCGCCAGCGGACCGAGGACCCCGTCGTCGTGGTGGTCTGCCTCGAGGTCTTGGAGCTGGTCGCTGTGGATGCTGCTGGTTGAACTCAGTGAGAAGTGTTGGGTCAAGGATATCGACTCGCGGAATCCAGGATCTTTCCTCTGGTCCATACCCTTCCCAGTCAACCAGGTATTCTAGGCCAGTGGTTCCCAACCCTGTTCCTCGCGCCCCCCCAACACTGCGCGTTTTCTTTGTCTCCCCAATCAAACACACCTGATTCAACTCATCAGCTCATTAACCCATGTGATTATGAGCTAGTGAGTTGAATCAGGTGTGTTTGATTAGGGAGAAAAAGAATATGTGCAGTGTTGGGGGGGCGCGAGGAACAGGGTTGGGAACCACTGTTCTAGGCGACCACCCCGACGTCGGGAGTCCAAGATGTCACGAACAGTGTAGATGGGATCTTCTTCGATGGGGGGCATGTCAGGATCAGGTTCTGTGGAAGGAGGGAGAACAGTAGGATAGTGAGGTTTTAACAGTGATACATGAAACACAGGGTGAATCCTGAAGTGAGGAGGGAGTTGAAGCTTGTATGTGACCGGGTTGACTTGGTGGAGAATTTTGAAAGGTCCAATGTATCGTAAGCTAAACTTTCGACATGGTTGGCGTAGACGAATGTCCCGTGTGGAAAGCCAGACAAGTTGACCAGGTTCATATGTAGGCGTTTCACCTCTTCGGACGTCTGCAAACATCTTATGTCTGTTGACCGCCTGTTGGAGATGACAATGTGCTTCGTTCCAAACCCTTTCACTTTCTCGGAACCAGTAATTAACTGAGAGAACCTCGGACGGTTCACCGGACCATGGGAACAAAGGTGGCTGGAAACCCAGGAAACATTGAAAAGGTGTTAGCCCAGTAGTGCCTTGACGTAGAGAATTTTGGGCGTATTCGGCCCATGCGAGGAACTGGCTCCATGTCTCGTGGTGGTTCTGGCAAAAAGTGCGGAGGAAACGGTTTATTTCTTGCACCTTTCTTTCCGTTTGCCCATTCGCCTGAGGATGGTACCCAGATGTCAGACTGACCGTGACCCCAAGGAGAGAGAAGAAAGCCTTCCAGACCCGAGATATAAACTGGGGCCCACGATCGGATACAATATCCTCAGGGATGCCAAAATGACGGAACACCTGGTTGAAAAGATTCTCTGCGGTTTCGAGGGCCGTGGGGAGTCCTGGTAATGGAATCAACTTACAAGCCTTAGAGAATCTATCCACGATGATAATGATGCACGTGTTACCTCCAGATGATGGTAGATCGGTGATGAAATCTACCCCCAGATGTGACCAAGGACGCTGAGGGACAGGGAGTGGTAAGAGCTTCCCGGATGGTAAATGGCGTGGAACCTTGGATTTAGCACAGATTTGGCATCCTTGGATGAAGCGTTTAACATCTCCCCTCATCTCTTGCCACCAGTACCGTGGTTGAAGGAGATTAAACGTTTGCGTGGCTCCGGGATGTCCTGTACCCACAGAGGAATGCGCAGATTCAATAAGAGGTAGACGAAACTCACGTGGAACATACAGTAGGTAAGGTTGTCTGGACACTCAGGTGGAGGTGGTTCTCGTCGTGTGCCTCTTTGGATCTGGTCGTCAATATCCCAAAGGATCGGGCTGATGAATACCGATGTTGGTAAGATCGAATCAGGTTCTTCAACGAGATCTGGGGGAGCATGGAGTCTGGAGAGAGCGTCAGCGCGGATGTTCTTGGATCCTGGGCGGTAGGTTATGTGGAAATGGAAACGGGTGAAGAAAAGGGCCCAACGGGCTTGTCTTGGGTTCAGTCTCTTTGAGGTATTGCAGATTTTTATGGTCAGTAAGGACTGTGAATGGATGTTGAGCACCCTCGAGCCAATGTCTCCACTCCTCCAAAGCCAGCTTGATGGCGAGAAGCTCACGGTTTCCCACATCATAGTTTTGTTCTGCTGGAGATAACTTCTTGGAGAAAAATGCACAAGGGAGAGGTTTGATGGTATCTTCCTGCTGTTGAGACAGGATGGCACCGACTCCGGTCGTGGAGGCATCGACTTCCACAATGAAGGCGAGGTTTGGATCAGGATGACGTAGAAGGGGTGCAGAGGTGAATTCCTGTTTCAAGATGTTGAATGATGCGTCTGCCTCGGGAGTCCAGGTTAAAGACTTGGGTTTTCCCTTTAAGAGAGAGGTGAGTGAAGAGGTTATGGTACTGTAGTTATTGATGAAACGTCTGTAAAAATTTGCGAAGCCCAGGAATCGTTGGAGTTCTTTTATGGATTGAGGTGTTGGCCATGAGGTGACTGCTGTGACTTTCCCGTCATCCATCTTCACTCCATGTTTGCTGACGACATAACCGAGGAACGGGACAGTCTCTTGGTGGAATGTGCACTTTTCTGCCTTGAGAAAAAGGGAATGATCTCGTAAACGTTGGAGTACTTTAAAGACATGGTGTCGATGGACAGTTTCGTTGGGAGAAAAGATGAGTATGTCGTCAATGTAGACAATCACAAATTTGTTCAGGAAGTCACGGAGTATCTCATTTATGAAATCTTGAAACACGGAAGGGGCGTTGACCAATCCATATGGCATAACGAGGTACTCATAGTGGCCAGATGGGGTAATGAACGCAGTTTTCCATTCGTCCCCTTCACGGATTCGAATAAGGTTATACGCACTTCTGAGATCTAACTTGGTAAAGATGCGTGCGCCTCTCAGTTGTTCAAGAGAGGTGGGAACCAAAGGAAGGGGATATTGGAACTTGATGGTTATTTTGTTCAGTGCGCGGTAATCGATACAGGGCCTCAATCCTCCGCCTTTCTTGGCGACAAAGAAGAAACTGGAGGCTGCTGAAGAGGTGGATGGGCGAATGTATCCCTGTTTCAAGGCTTCCTGTATGTACTCCTCCATGGCTCGTTGTTCAGGGATGGAAAGAGAGTAAATGTGACCTCGGGGTACCGGTTCACCTGGCTGTAAGTCAATAGCACAATCCCAAGGTCGATGTGGTGGAAGATGGGAGGCTTTTTCGGGACTGAAGACATCGGCGAACGTGGAGTAACAGAAAGGAATGTCTGTAGACTGTTTTTCCCAAGGGCTTTCAATGGATGTTACAGCGATGGGAATATTCACTGGAGAGGGGGAAACCGGCTTGGGAAGTTCAGGAAAACAAGTAGAGAAACATGTTGACCCCCATTGCAGAATTTCTCCCTTCCTCCAACAAACTACGGGATTGTGTTGTATGAGCCAGGGTCTGCCCAGAATTATTGCTGCCGTGGAGTTTTCAAATATCAGAGGAGTGAATGATTCTTTGTGTAAACACCCTACTCGTAATGTGATGGGTTTGCTTTGATATTTCACATACCCGGGATTCAGGGCTTTTCCAGTCACTGATTTTGCGGTGAACGGGGTTGGAGAGTGGGTCTTCGGGAGTTGAAGTTGCCTGCAGAGGTCGCTCGAGATGAAATTACCCGCTGACCCGGAGTCGATGAGGGCTGTAACTGAAATACTAGCGTCAGCAGTAATCAATGACACTGTAGCAGATAATGGAGCAACACTAAGGGTACTGGTGGATAACAAACTCACCAGGAGACGTGGTGGTCGGACAGGACAGACGCTGATATAATGGGAGTTGTCTCCACAATACAGGCAGAGATGATTTGACATCCGTCGGGCTCTTTCAGAGACAGTCAAACGGGTATTGTCAATCTGCATGGGTTCTGTATCGTTTGCCAAAGGACTTTCCAATGATTGAACAGAAATAGGATGTACTGGTTGTCGATTCTCAGGATAACAGCTCAGAGCATGTCGGGACACTCGGGTGGAAAACTGGATGAATTTCTCTAAACCAACACTATCATCATATATTGCAAGTTGTAATCGAAGAGCGGGATTTAAACCTTGCCGGTAGGTAGTGATGAGTGCTTTCTCATTCCATCCACTTGCCGCAGCCAAGGTTCTAAATTTCAAGGAATATTCAGTGATTGAACTTGTACCTTGTCTCAGATGATAGAGCTGTTCACAGGTGGACGAATCACCTAGAGGACACCCAAACACTTCTTTGAAATGGGAAATGAAAGTCTGGAGGTTATTGGTGGCTGGACCGGCCTGATTCCAGATGGTTTCGGCCTATTGCAGTGCTCTGCCAGTGAGTAATGAAATAACAAAGAAGATTTTTGAGCGTTCAGTAGAAAAATTATATGGCTGTACCTCTAGCGCTAGGGAACATTGAAGGAGAAACCCGTTGCAATCCTCCTCCTTGCCTGAGAAGGGCGTTGGTTTTACCATCGGGCTTGTCACACACCACGGAAACGAAGCAGCAGATGCGGAAGCGCGATTGGCTGACACTCCGCGCTCGTCAAACACAGGCAGAGGAATTTCGGCTGGATCTATCTCTGGAGCGGGATTTTCTGAATCCATGGCGGTTTTGGTCGAACCTTCTGTCAGGATATACACGAGGACAACAAGGTTAGTTGGATTCAGAAAGCTTTAATAGTAGAATGGCAGGTGGGCATCAGATGAAACGGACAGATGCGGGATATAATTTGCAGAGGAATGATAGTGCGATGATATCTTGCAGAGATGTGCTTGGATGTAGAAAGGATGTGCAAACCGGGAAACACAGGGAAGGATCACAGGAGAATCGGGGAGAATCCAGGAGGAAGCGTGGGGTCTTGGAAGAGAAGCAGTAGGTAAGTCCTTTTCGCTGGAATTCTGTGGAGTCACACTGGAACAGATGAGTATTAGAATCTGGGAATCACAGAGAGAAAGTTAGCTGGTCGGTTCCTAGTTCAAGGTTCGACGGAGACTGGATGAGAAGTGTGCTCTTTTGTAGTGCTCAGTAATGCTGGATTAGATGACAGGTGCAGGTGGTTAATATTCAGGTGATTGTGATCTTTGTGCAGTGGGTGTGAATGAACCTGATTGATCCCTGACAGCTAGTTAAAATTACAAATGATTTACTTTTAGCCTCTGACCAAGGCTGTATCTCAATACTAGTTCTACTTGATCTTAGTGCTGCGTTCGACACTATAGATCATAAAATACTCTTAGATCGACTACAAAACTACACTGGTGTTCAGGGACAGGCATTAAGCTGGTTTAGATCGTACTTATCAGACCGTTACCATTTTGTCTGTTTAAATGGGGAAAAATCGAAGATAACATCAGTAGACTATGGAGTGCCGCAAGGATCTGTCCTAGGCCCTCTGCTATTCTCAATATATATGCTCCCACTTGGTAATATTATAAGAAAACATGGAATTAATTTTCACTGTTATGCTGATGACACTCAATTATATATCTCATCACGACCAGATGAAAACACTAACTTATCTAACTTGACAGAGTGTCTAAAAGATATAAAATGCTGGATGACGTGTAATTTCCTGCTATTAAATTCAGATAAAACGGAGGTATTACTTATTGGTCCAAAAAACTACCCACAAAATCCCTTACAATACAACTTTAATTTAGAAGGATGTCCTGTTACTTTATCCACTACAGTAAAAGACCTGGGTGTTATACTAGACCGCAACTTGACTTTCGAAAATCATATTTCATATGTTACAAGAACAGCCTTTTTCCACCTTAGAAACATTGCTAAGCTACGTAACATGCTATCTGTTTCAGATGCAGAAAAGTTAATTCATGCATTCATGACCTCGAGACTAGATTACTGTAATGCTTTATTAGCTGGTTGTCCTGCATCCTCAATAAACAAGCTACAGTTAGTGCAAAATGCAGCCGCTAGAGTTCTTACTAGATCAAGAAAATATGATCATATAACACCAATTTTATCATCTCTACACTGGTTACCTATTAAGTTCCGTATCAATTACAAAGTATTACTATTGACTTATAAAGCTCTAAATGGTTTAGCTCCTGTGTATTTAACAGACCTTCTATCGCCCTACAATCCATCGCGCTCTTTAAGATCACTAAATTCGAGGCTTCTGGTCATTCCTAGGATATTACTAAAGGAGGGAGGGCGTTCTCACATTTATCTCCTAAACTCTGGAATAGCCTTCCTGATATTGTTCGAGACTCAGACTCGCTGTCCCAGTTTAAAACTAGATTAAAGACGCATCTCTAACCAAGCATTCACTTAATGCTTACCTTTTATACTACTTCTGAATCATTTCGAATGCATTAATATTATGAAGATCAGCTAATTATTTCCCATCTGTCTTTCTGCTGTTATCTCGGGACGCTAGTCCCGAGGTAAATTGCGTTCGTCAGCTCCAGTTTGTATCCAGCCTCTCACGGAGACTTCAGATGCCCCAACACCTGTGATGAGACGACTAAACGCCTGTGGAGAGACGACTCGACGCCTGTGAAGAGACGACTAAACACCGGCGATATGTTATGCATAAATTTATACATGATTAACTAACTGTATTTTTCTTTGTACATTTCTGAAATGCACTTTCTGTAAAGCTGTTTTGAGACAATGTGTATTGTGAAAAGCGCTATACAAATAAACTTGAATAAACTTGAATTGTTTTGTTCATCCAAATATGAAAACATATAGGCCTAGTGGGGGAAAAAGTAGGCTATGCGAATATGTTCTTTATAAATAATAAAGTTAGAGCGGTGTCCTTTAAAGTTTGCGAGTTAAGGAGTTACTTGAATGTTTCAATTTAGATATGGAAAACTCATGTGAATGTTGTGGTGTTGTTAAAGATTCGATGATCCATCTTTTCTTTGAATGTGTAGAGATTTCTAACTTAATTTCTAGGTTGTTTGGAACAATAATGCAAGTTGATCTGTATGATGTCTTTTTTTTTACAGCATAAGCTACCATAGATTCCAGAAGGGAGAAAAATCATCATACAACTTCTTTTTGTATATTTGGAAAATCATGTATGAAGCCGAGACTGCGTCTGATGTCTGCAGCCAGGCCCTATTATTCTATCGCGATAATGACCTTGCCAAATGTGCACTCGGGCTTTCCGTAGTCGCAGCTCTCATCAGCTGTCACTAGACGAACATTTCATTTTAAGATGTAGATATTTGTTTGTTGTTTTAATATATAAATGAATAATGTCGTCGAAAGGGACGTCGCGAGGTTTTTACTTTAATACTGTGCTGTCTCTCGCGCGCTCTCTGGCTGCTCATCGACCCGCTCCGATTGACAAGGTGAGAGTTGTACTTCCTATTAGCATCTGAAGCTAACAGCTAACAGAACCAAAACAAACCATAGTTTAATCCAGTACCTAGTGTTCGCTCTTATTTATTGAACCTTTTTTAACA
>JAZAVI010000652.1:0-65707 GCA_036326025.1 Chrosomus eos | reverse complement strand
GTACTGTACTGTTGTGAATGATGACAATGAGCATAGTATAGTATTCTTTATTTGTTTATTAATCAGTTATTACCATTGCATTATTTCTTTTTCTTTTCTCTGTTTAGACCACATACACTCAATTATACAAACTTGTATATTGGCATCCTGATCTTGGAAATAAAGATGATAAAGGATTCTCTGGCTGGAATCTTTCTGTAGTGTTCCCATCCTAAAAAGAACCACTAGTCCATATTTTACATTGGTCCTTCGAGCCGGATTAGGGTTTCCTCGACACTATGGAGTCATCAACTGATGGTCAGCAGCAGGAGTCATCAGACCGACCCAAGAGAGAACCTCGTCCACCTGCACATTTGGCCCAGTACGAAGTCACTCTTCTGCCCTCTCAACAGCCTGTGGTCCAAGCCTCCTCTACTCCTGTAGGACAACCAGACCAGGCTTAGTCAACCAGGGCTAGGAGTTTGACAAGTTACCGGTCAGCTACACATTCACGACGGTCCTCTCGGTTATCTTATGGACTCCATCTGTTTCGAAGTACGTCTGATATACAAGAAGCTGCTTTAGAGGAGGAGATCAAAGGATTGGAGCTAGCTGATCTACAACAGGAAATAGAAGAGGAAAGGAAAGCTGACTTAGAAGCTGCAGCATTGGATGCACAAGCCAGAGAAGGACAGCGGCTACAAGAGGAAGCACATCTGGCTAAAGAGAGAATAGCTAGAGAAATGGGGAGACGAAGGCGCTTGAAGAAACTTGAAAAGGAGGTACACATTGCCAGTCTTGTAAAGACCTACCTGACGGGGACGAACGATGATTCCTTGTCTACGTCATCAGCTCCTGCTACGTTCTCCAAGTTACCTCTGTCATCAACATCGACTCAACAGCCACTTCTGGTGCCATCGGTCACCATGCAGCACCCACCTGTGCAACAGCCAACTTTAGCACCAGTTCAGGTAGCACCTTTCTCCACTGGTCCTAATCAGATATTAGCATCTGCTAATCCCATCACAAGTGCCCAGATTAGTGTTCCTGTCAGCTCAGCACCGATTGCAGTACCAGTCTCTGTAATTTCATCTGCACCTGTCTCATTCGTTCCCATTCTCTCCACGGTAACTACTCAGGAAGGTGGAGCTTTACCGATGACAAGGTCTTCTGTCACAACGAGTCTCCCATCTCAGAACGTCGGGGCTTCAGCTACCAGTACAAGTTTCACAATGCCACCACGAGCAGTTACAGTGGCACCGCCACCTTCTGCAGTGCAGTACTCTCACCGCACTATACCCACTGCATCACCAGTTCAGACGGCACCACCCTGGACCTACCCGGGTATGGAGACCTTGATTGCTACATCTTATGGCATTCCCAAACCGACACTTCCCTTCTTCGAGAGTGGCAAAGAAAGTGAATTTGCACTTTTGAAGATGGCGCTCGACAACTTGATGAATAGTCACCATCATCTCAGCGAGCACTATAAATATCAAGTTCTTCTGGGCCAGCTCAAGCTTCAGAGTGCTCTGCAGTTGGCCAAATCATACATGTATGACCCCGCACCGTATTCAGCTGCATTGGGGGCTCTGCAAGATAAATATGGCCAGCCAAGACAACTGGTTCAAAGTGAACTAGGGGCAATACTCAACTCCCCAGCCATTAAGTCAGGAGACGCAGAGGCATTCGACTCCTTTGCTCTCTCGGTTCAGTCGCTTGTCGGTATGCTACGCACTTTAGAGGGACCTGTGGGATACGAGCTCAAGTGTGGCTCCCATGTTGACCGTCTCTTAAGCAAAATGTCTCCTTCCTACGAGATGGATTTGTGGAATATTGTCTCGTTCGCGGCATCCTGCAGCCAGGTTCAGAGCTCACCTACTCCCTGCCTGACCTCGCTGCGTGGCTCCAGATGAAGGCTCAAGCCAAGCGTCTCTCCAGTCGGGCTACTCTTCTCTATAACTCTACAGGGCCTACCTTTCCAAAGAGAGATCAACGTAGTCCAAAGCCCAAAGATAAAACAGCGTCAGTCTTCCTCTGTTCTGGAGAGGCAGCCGATAAGGAGACTTTCCATTCTAAGTCCCAAGCTTTTAAACTCAGTCTTTATTGTCCGTTTTGCAATAATAAGGAGCACTACCTTAACTCATGCTCCGACTTCAAGAAACTGACTACAGCTGAGATAAAGAAGTGGATTCAGGAAGGCGACAGATGTTGGAAATGCGGCCGCGGTCACAAAGCTACAGCCTGCACGCTGAAACGCCCATGTAAGCTTTGCAAAGAGAAACACCTTACAGTCCTGCATAATGTTATCCAAGAGTCATCTCATAAAGTGCTGATGGTCAGTAATCCGAAGCCCATTGTCTATATTGAGCAGCCCAGAAGCCCTCAGAGAGTGTTGCTGAAGGTTGTCAAAGTGCTTCTGCATCATGGAGATCGCATTCTTGAGACATTTGCAGTGCTCGATGATGGTTCGGAGAGAACTATTATCCTTCCACAAGCAGTGGAGCAACTACAACTCTCTCAGCATCCAGAGACGCTTCATCTGAGGACAGTCCAGCAAGAGGTGAAGGAGCTGAAAGGTTCTTCAGTTAGCTTTCATGTATCCCCCATTTTCAAGCCAAACAAGAAATTTTGGATTCCACATGCTTTCACAGCAAGCAGTTTAAGTTTATCTGAACACACGTACCCAGTAGCAGCTCTCCAGAGGCGCTATGAGTATCTCAAAGGACTTCCTTTGACGCCTATCCACAGAGCCCAACCTCTGCTACTCATCGGTTTGATATGCCTCAGCTTCTCACTCCTACACAGCCAGTCAGAGCAGGCCCATCTGGCGGTCCTATAGCCATCTGCACAAGGCTAGGCTGGTCCTTGCAAGGTCCTTCTGACATTATGCCAGTCTCTTCTCACCAGTCTTCCTGTCTGCACATCGCCACAGAGTCTTCGTATTCTGAACTCCTCAGAAATGTGGAATGTCTTTGGCACATTGACACAGTCCCCTATGTCAGTGAGAAGAATGCAACGCGTTCCAAGCAGGACCAGCAGGCACTCATCCTCTTACAGACAGCTTCCGAACGTGTATCTGTTGACGGTACCCAGCGCTACGCTACTCCGCTCTTGCATCGTCAGCCATTCATCCAACTCTGTGCTCAGCAAGATGCCGTGATGCCAAACCTACGCAGCACTGAGCGCCGGTTGGCTAAGGACACCGTTCGAGCAGCCTCCTACTGCAAGGAGATGGATAAACTTGTTCATTCCGGCTATGTTGCAGAAATCTTAACAGAAGAAGCAGCAAAGTCCACAGAGTCGTGGTATGTACCTCATCATATGGTGCACCACAATGGAAAGGACAGAGTAGTCTTTAACTGTTCCTTTTTTCTTTAAAGGCCTGTCCCTGAATGATCAACTTTTGCCGGGACCAACGCTCGGTCCGACCATGATTGGAGTCCTGATGCGGTTTCGACGTCATGCTGTGGCCATCAGTGGAGATATTAAGTCGATGTTCCATCAGATCCGCTTGTTGCCCAGTGATAAACCACTTCTACGATTCCTGTGGCGTGACATGCAGAGGACATCTGAACCACGTATATTCCAATGGGAGGTGTTACCATTCGGAACAACGTGCAGCCCCTGTTGTGCAGTCTTTGCTCTGCAGCAGCACGTCAGAGATCACGAGCCACCAGATTCTCCTCTCCTGTACGTGATCGAGCACTCGTTCTACGTGGACAATTGCCTCCACAGCGTGAGTAAAACTGAGTATGCCAAGGTTCTAGTCGATGATCTGCGTGCGCTTCTGAACAAGGGAGGTTTCGAGATCCGGCAATGGGCTAGTAACATGCCTGAAGTTGTAGCACATCTACCTCCTGAAGCACAGTCAGCTAGCAGTGAGCTATGGCTATCCAAGGCCAGTGAAAACCTCCAAGAGCCCACGCTTGGACTCTGCTGGGATTGTTTGAATGATACCCTGAGTTACAAACATCGCCAGTCTGAATCTTCAGACGCTACTCTGCGTAACGTCTACAGTGTCCTTGCCAAGCTTTACGATCCATTGGGATACATTGTGCCATTTACAACAAGATGTAAAGTGCTTGTTCAGGACATGTGGAAGGCCAATATTGGCTGGGATGACAAGATCCAACCCGCTGACCTTCTGGAGAAATGGTCAAGTTGGGTGCAGGAAATTCCCACTTTGCAACATCTCAAGCTGCCTCGTTCCTATGCACCAGCCATCGCCGATACTGCCAACGCAACCCGTCACATTCACATTTTCTGTGATGCCTCGGAGCGCGCCTATGGATCAGTAGCCTACATGCAGACGACAGATGACAGTCAGCAAGTCTATGTCTCCTTCGTGTTTGCTAGATCGAGAGTCGCACCCCGTAAGCAGCTGTCTATTCCGAGGCTCGAGCTCAGTGCCGCACTAACAGGCGCACAGTTGGCTAGAGTGATCGAGACAGAGCTTGCAGTACCATCTGGGCACATCACTCTTTGGTCAGACTCCACAACTGTGCTGCACTGGATCAAATCAGAATCCTGTCGTTACAAAGTGTTTGTGGGAACACGTATCGCAGAAATCCAGAACCTGACCAACCCTGTTCAATGGCGGTATGTTGACACTCTAAATAATCCAGCTGATGATATAACCCGCGGACTCACTCTGCAAGAGATGGTACAGGATCATCGCTGGAACAAAGGTCCACATTTTCTCCATTTGTCTGAAAGGGAGCGGCCCAATATGCCCTCATTTGAGCTTGAACCAGACACCACAGAGTTTACGAAGTCTGCCTTCGTAGGAACTGTGTCCAGTATCTTGCCCACACATCTTCCGGACCCCAGTAAGTTCTCCAACTGGAAAGAGCTTCTTAAGGAAACTGCTAGTTCCTTTCACGGGGCGGCTGATGCTAATACTACAGTACACTTTTCCGCTAATGATTTTCTGCAAGCAGAGAAGCTAATGTTACAAAAGGCTCAAGAGGACTGCTTTGCTGAAGAATTGAGAGCTCTCAAAGCTGGACGTGCTCTTCCTTCAGACAGTCGTCTCGCATCTCTGTCACCAGAATATGAAGGAGCCACGGAGCTACTCAAAGTTGGTGGCAGGTTAAGGCATGCTGAAGGACTAGACCTGGATACTATCCACCCAGTTATCCTGGACCCAAGCCACCCAGTGACGAAGCTTATCATCAAGGATTTCGATGAGTCACTACTGCACCCTGGGCCAGAACGGGTTCTTGCCGAGATCAGACGCAGGTTTTGGATTATCCGTGGTAGAGAGGCCATTCGAAAGTATCAGCATTCATGTCTGGAGTGCCGACGATGGAGAGCGAAACCTGACGTACCGAAGATGGCAGATTACCCACCAGCTCGGTTACGACTCCATAAGCCACCTTTTTATTCAACCGGAGTTGATTGCTTTGGACCTTTCCAAGTGAGGATCGGGCGCCGCACCGAAAAAAGGTGGGGTATTGTCTATAAATGTATGACTACTCGCTCGGTGCATCTGGATCTATTAGAAAGCCTCGATACAGATGCTTTCCTGCTGTCACTGAGAAGATTCATCTCTCGACGTGGCAGACCGTTCGAACTCCTCATGGACAATGGTACCAACTTTATCGGTGGAGAGAGAGAGTTGCGTGAAGCCGTTGCTGCCATGGCACCTCAGTGGAGAGAGCAACTCGCTGAACAGCAGATATCCTTCCGATTCAATCCTCCAAGTGCGCCGCACTTTGGTGGCACATGGGAGAGGGAAGTGAAGTCTATCAAGACTGCACTTCGCGTTGTCCTCAAAGATCAGACTGTTCCTGAACCAGTCCTGATGACAATTCTAGTGGAAGTCGAGGGCATAATGAATGCGAAACCCTTAGGCTATTTGGCATCAGATGCCTCTGATCCAGACCCGGTCACACCTAACCTCCTCCTCATGGGCCGTCACGACTCGTCGCTTCCTCAAGCAGTTTACGACCCCAGTGACCTCGGGAGAAGACGCTGGAGGCATAGCCAAGTCATTGCCGATCGCTTCTGGTCATCCTTCATCAGCCACTACCTACCAGGGCTACAAGAGCGCAGTAAGTGGAGGAAAGACGGTAAGCCACTCTCCATAGGCGACGTTGTTTTAATTGTGGATCCCCAACTTCCTCGAGCGTCATGGCCGTAGGACGGATTACCCAGACTCATCCAGGAGCAGATGGACGTGTACGGACTATCAGTGTTCAAGTGAAGGACCGTACCTACATTCGTCCAGTCGCCCGGATCATTCTGCTCCCAGCTCTGGAGGACAAGGACGAAGAAGAGACTACCAAATAGACTTTCTCCTACTCTTTCAACCGCCATGCGGCCAGTTGGGGGCGGCTTTGTCTGAAAGCCTATTTGTTTAGCGCTGAGGTTTCCTAAGCACGTTCGGACGCTCAATCACGTGAACTGCTCCTGGCCAGAAAAATGCAGCGCGCAGCTCAGTTGTTCGCGCTCAGTGATGATACCAGAGCACGCTGTAATATTCAACATGTTTCCTGTGAGAAATAATTAGCCCTCTATATGTCGATGTAGATCTTATTTGTGTTAGTCATTTAGAAATATGCTTCCGTGTTAGTGTATTTACTGTTTATTTGGTGCTACCTGCATCGAATCTCATAGTAATATAGTGTCATTCTGCATAGCCACTTAAAGGTGCGGTAGTACAGATATTAAAAGGCATATAGTGACATATTCTGTTGCACTGGATTAATAGCAGTTATTATTTTCTGTACTGTACTGTTGTGAATGATGACAATGAGCATAGTATAGTATTCTTTATTTGTTTATTAATCAGTTATTACCATTGCATTATTTCTTTTTCTTTTCTCTGTTTAGACCACATACACTCAATTATACAAACTTGTATATTGGCATCCTGATCTTGGAAATAAAGATGATAAAGGATTCTCTGGCTGGAATCTTTCTGTAGTGTTCCCATCCTAAAAAGAACCACTAGTCCATATTTTACACATGCTTAGTGAATGAGACCCAACGTTTACATTAATGTAAAGTTTTATAGACAATGTGAAGTAGTGCAGAAATTGTTATAATACATAAAGTTATTACTCAACATAATGTAAGAAAACATGGAGAGACTACTCAGAGAGAGAAACTTTAGAGAAACTTTATTGAGAAAGCCAAGCAAACACATATTGCAAAATTCAGTAGAATTATTGTCTTATCTGAGAGAAATATGCCATGTTCAGCCACAGAGAAGCTTCAGTAGAGATATCTGATCTGTACAATAATAACACTACAAGACATGTTAGATCATTTCAGTGTGATTAGTAGTCATTTTTAAAGTCCCCAATCAAATAAAGGTTAGAAAAAAGGTTTAAAAAGAAAAGCAATGCGAAATATATTAAAAAATACAGAGTAAGCAGCACCATATATATATATATAAATATTAAAAATATTGCGCTGCTCACTTTGTATATGACTTTATATATAATTTTTTTTTGCATTTACATTGACTTGTAGAAGTGTAGAAGCCTAGATCAATGCTTTCAGAATAATGGTAACTTCTGCCATTTGTATCTGTGGAATCGGCAGGTCATAAATGAGGTTATAGGACTTAGTTCGGCATCAGTCCACCTCATTTTATGATGTACTCATCAGGTAAGAGCCGTTTTTTGGGGGGGCAGGGGCCTTTGCCTAAGTTCTCCTCCTAGAAGTCTACAGTAATATGGGGATGAGTCTGTGACACATTCTTTCAAGTTTGCTTTGAGGGCAAATCTTTCTGGTATGGAGCCCTCAGTCTGACTCAGTTTAGGCCAGGACATATTGCAGCCATTTCTGGTTACTCAGGAGCAGAGACTTCCCTCTGAGCAACTATCTGTGAGACATAAGGGTTAAGCACAGATGCTTCATACTCTTTCTCTGTGGAAGACCCTGGTATCAACTCGAGTCCCATGCTTGTGTTGCAGTCGCAAGACTACCTCAACAGACACCACTGTCACGGGTTGGACTGCGGTTTTAAATAGCTGTCTAGTTAATGACTGCAGGGAAGATCTTCATCTCCCAGATCTAAGGCAATCATATGTTGGTCCGGCATAAAACTTGTGGATCGTCTCCTGGACTCCTCTCTCACAGGATGGGATGTGATCTTGAACGGCCGCCAGCTCAGTCTCTGTTTAGGCTCATCTGATATGATATAATATAATCGCCCTGGAGATGAGCGCTGTTTTTCTAGTGTGGAAATACTTCTACATGTGAAGGGTTAATATGTGTTGGTCCAGACTGGTATAATTCTGTTGCAAAATGGAAGACAACTTAAGCAATAAAAATACATTTAATACACCAACCAGATGACACAATCAGAACTAAACAAATTTTATGAACATTTTATTGGTTATCGGTTCACTGAAAAAAAAAACATGAAAGCAACCCTTAAAATGTCTGAAAACACTTGAAACACGACTGAACTGAGATATTTATCAGGTTGTGTGTGAATCCTCCCCCAACATCAGTTAGTTTCCACTCACACATCCATCTCCTTTAACATCACCAACATCAACAAGCTTTTGCTGATCTTACATTTTCAAATGCATTCTGGCCCTGAATGAAAACTAACAGCAGAAGAGTGAATTATTGAATTAGATATCTGTATCTACTGTGTTATTTGTGAGCTGTCAATCATATTAAACCTGTGACTCTTATTTGTCTGTTGATGGATTCACTTTATTTCAGTGTAAAGATGTTTTGTGTGGAGTGGAAGATTGTGAAATTCTTATTAGCAGGAGAGAAAATGAAGAAACACTTCAGCCACAAACTACTGACACACACAGAGACGACAAACAGACAGCAGAAGCTGTTTATCCACCGACAGATCAAACCACACACACAGATGTTTGTACAGATAAAATAAAGAGAAAAACCATTGAAGACTCCATTTTTATTCACATCCCAATAAATTACACTTATTTTTGCTTGTGATGCTAATCATACAATTCATAAGTCAGAGTTAATAAAACATACAGTAACCTGTAAATGTAATTATTCAATTAGAGAAATTTGTATTTGGTTACCTGAGAGATTTAATATTGGGAAATGTATGATGTCTGAGTCTTGAGTCTTTTTTATATTTTCTTCTGGAGAAGTGTAGAGGCCTGGATCAGCGTTTTCTGAAATTATGATGAGCTTATATAACAACTTTCATATTTTAACTGTGATGGTAAAGAGGATTAGAAAAAAAAAATGTAATCGAGAGGAGAAACATCACAGACTGATGTAGCGTATCCACAGATATTATCACACACAGGGTCGCATTAAGACTATAAGGGGCCCCTGGGTTTTACCTCTTTAGGGCCCTTCATCCACCACAGCTATTGCATATTCACTCAATCTTCTTAATCACAAAGTTCAAGTCATCAGCCTTTTATTTTACAGGAATAAATACCATTAACAAAACATCCAAACCTATAGGTCTGTCATATAAATAAATATAGGCCTATACAAATATCACTGCATGAACTAGGACTCCATATTGGCACTTAGACCGAACAGGATTTTTTCATAGGGAAAAAAACACTTTTCAAATCATCTTTTTTTTTTTTTTAGGCAGAAGCTAAAAAATGTTTGTCTTTTGAATCCCCACATGTGGGAATGGGAACAAGTCAACAGCACATAAATGGCAGAATGTAGCCTAAAATTTGTTATTTTATGCATTTAAATATATTTTTGTTTGTACTTTACATATTAACGGGAAAATTAGCGCCTATCTTCTAGTACTAATGCTCAGTGCTCAAATTAATTTGTGCATTAAACAATTATGTATTTGCTCGTGCCTTATATTGTGATCTCTCATAGCAGAATATTTTAGTCCATGCGAGAGACATGTTCTTACACGCTTAGGCCTATAAAAATAGCATACATGCATGCACAGTTTTGGCACAGCTTTAATCGCTTTTTTGGTTATTTCATGACTTAATTGACGACAGAACAACCTTGCATGCTCGTAGTTTCTTATGCACTTTATATTTATAGTAAGTGATATTCAGTGCGCCGCATTTGTGATATTTGTGATATTGAAGAGTGCGCGCCACTGACACTGGAAAGTTCATTTTTTTTGTGGTCTTAAAGAAACGGTTCCGCTGTAAAATAAACGCTATTATGGTCAAGAAAAATAGAGACAGAAACAGCAGTTATAAGCGACTTGAATGAAGTTTGGATTAGCATTCAAAACTTACAGTCTCTCACTTCAGCTAAAATGGATCAGGGATTTTTCTTCAGCTTCTCATCACATCTTCTGTCCAATCAAATGGTCCCTAGAATCTAAAGCTCCGCCTCCTGTGCTATAAACACCACCTGGCCAAAGCCACCATCGTTGACACGTCACGGAGCAATATATATATAAATAATATTTTATTCCGTTTTCCAACTGTATGATGCATTGACGTATCATCAGCACTCGGATTTGCTTTCATGGTGTTGTCAAGTACGAGTCTGTGAGGTAAACTAAATGCTATTGGCTATTTGAAAAGGGGGAGGAGCCATTCAATATGTCCCTGTTTCAGTGGAAATTACGTCAATGCATCATCCAAAGCTGCACGTTCCAAGGCACTTCAATGGGACTTTACGTTTTTTGATGCAGTGTAACACTGATGAACGCTCAACGGCTAGAGAATACCCATAATGCACTGTGAGAGTTGCGCGCTGAATGAGAAGACGGCTGAACTAAACATCCATCCATTTTCTAACTCGTGCTGGTCCAGTGTAATATCATACAGGCATAAATTCCTTTTTAATTGATTATTAAATTGCTTAATTACAGTATACATGCTAGTTTCCATAGCAGAGTTGATGAATTATGAATCAAATCGACGGAGCTCCAAACACAAACAACGCGTTCTGTCTGTCTGGCCAATCAGAGCAGGCAATCTGTTCAGATGAACAGAAACAGACACCATGGAGCAATTGATGAAATCCGGATCATCTTTATTAAACAGAGATATGAAGAATACTCAAAATAGTTCTGTTTTTATCACTCTTAAATGGTAAGAGATTCATATCTATTTGTTTGAATAATTTCGATTTCACATTAGGCTATACGTTTTTTGTATGTGTACTCGCAGATATAATAATAAATATAATATTAATAATAATAAAATCATATTGTTACATTAAATTCGAATTTATTATATTTTAACAACAAATTTAATTAATAACATAATAAGTTGAACTTTTGTGTAATTTGTTTACCCATATAACTTAAAAAGGCTATGCTTTTATATGTAATTGTATAATTATTATAGTGCACAAAATAATACTAATTATAGAAATAAACCTTTATTTTACGTAAATACTTTATCCAAAGCGTCATTCAAAGGTTATATTGTTCATGTTTTCTGGGATCGATTCCGGCATTGGCGCAGGAATGCTTAAAAAAAAAAAACCCCTGCTGCAGGCTATGTTACAGATAATAATTGTCATTTGGCATGCAATTTAACAAAACATAAAATATACTGTATAAAATATATAAATAAATGTGAACAATACAAACTTTTTTCATATATCCCTTATAGAACAAATGCATCTATGGCTGAACACTTAGAATTTTTTTTTTTTTTTAAATATCTTTAGATAATGTAGGCTTATTTATCACCAATATATTTAACTAGCCTAGGCCTACCTGTTTGTATTTTCCTAAATCCCTGAGTCTGAGTGTCAGGAAAAATATGTCTAATTAACAAGTCCTCATTTACGTTCGCTATCCAAAACGCATTAAAATAAATTATAGGCCTACAATTGTAACCTAATGTATTTAACTTTTTTAAAAATGTTTATAGCAACGGGTCGACTGTAAAATAATTTTACGAGTTGACCTTGATAATTAAGCGGTTCCTGCCAAACACAGCGACAGACACGCGGCGGCTACGTTTGCAACAACATTTTCACCGGAGGAAGAGATAAACGCTTAGAAACCCCCATATAGCTAGCATGATGCCTTCTATTTTTAAATGACAAATACAAAGTTTACCAGTACTACGACACTATGACAAGGTTACCGGTACTTATCTGAACCAGAGCCATGGAGAGAAAGAGTTCCGACACGTGCATAGACTGCCATAGTAACTCCGGAATGCGGAAGTACGCGTGTCGTGGAGCAGCGATTAGTTCCAAAACACTGATAGTTCCAGCTTCTTCTTCTTCTTCTTCTTCTTATGTCTTTTAATGGCGGTTGGCAAACAACTTTTAAGTGTGCATTACCGCCACCTTCTGATATGGAGTGTGGATCACAATAGCCTTTCCTCACTTCCCTTACAATAAATATATAAATAACTACATACATCCATAATAAAACCAATAAATAACTCCATAAATATCTAATAACATTATTAACCTTTATACATTATCATTATTATTAAATACAATTTTCTAAGCTTACTAAACTCATATCCTTCTACTAAGCCCTGTTTTACTCAAAAACACAAATATCGCTCTATACCCTACATGTCCTGAATTCATTTGTAACAGTTCCTTCATTTCAAATCTAATTTTTTCCTTTCTAAACCAGTTTTTCAGCCTCATCCTTTCCTCCTTATACTTATGACAATTTATAATAACATGTTCTACTGTTTCGTTAATATTACAGACCTCACACATCCCAGTATCATGTTTCCCTATTAATTTAAGCGTACTATTCAAACCAGTATGCCCGAATCTCATTCTTGAAATAATGTCCTCTTCCCTTTTATTCCTATTATTTTCTCTCATACCTCCTACCCTCTTCTGAATACTATAATACATTCTTGCTTTTGTTTCTTTATTCCACTCCTCTTGCCACTTCTTTCTCATTCCTTCTTTGATTATGCTTTTTACTTCCGCCTTACTATAACTTATTACCATATCTATCTCTGTTTTTTTGGTTGCATTTTTGGCATATTTATCTGCTAATTCATTTCATTCTACTCCTATATGGGCTGGAATCCAGATGAATTTAACTACTACTCCAACTCTATTAATTCTATACACAGCTTGGGCTATTTCCAACAAAATATCCTGTCTAGCTTCGGATTGCATGTTCTTAATACTGGTTAACGCGCTACTAGAATCTGACCCTATTAACACTTCCCTTGACCTACTATTTTCAACCCAATCAAGAGCTAAGAGAATGGCTAGCATTTCTCCTGTATACACTGACATTTTATCATTTACTCTCTTATTTATCATAACATTCACTTCTGGTATAATGAACGCAGCTCCTACTCTATTTTCTTCTGTTTTTGATGCATCTGTATATATCTTAATAAACATAGAATAATTATCCTCTATATATCTACTAACCTGACTCCTATCAATACCATTCTCTTTTTTATGATAGTTCCAGCATTGAACCCCATTCATTTTCAGTGCTTCCGAAGTACGCTCGCTCTGTAAATTAATGAAATTAGTATTTTTTTTACTTTTACACACATTAGCCAACCTCTCGTGAATCTAGTCTGTAGTTATATGTTATGTAGCCAGGTTTAGTAAATGTTTATTGGAAGATAATAGGTTATTTGCAGCGATAGCTTACGTGACTAACACGTAGCTAACTTACGGTAACCTGATGTAAATAATATATAATATTTTTAATAATATTTTATATATGTATATACATGTATATATATATATATATATATATATATATATATATATTATATATATATATATATATATATATATATATATATATATATATATATATATTATATATATATATATATATATATATACACTCATATATTTATATATATTATATATATATATATATATATATATATATATATATATATATATATTATATATATATATATATATATACGTATATATATGTGTGTGTGTGTATATATATATATATATAATGTGTGTTTGTGTACATTTATATTTATATATATATATATATATATATATATATATATATATATATATATATTATATATATATGTGCATAGTATAGTATATATATATATATGTACTATGCATACACACATATATATAATATATATGCATATATGTGTTTGTGTAATACATATAGTACTACATAAATACACATGCATTCATATATATATATATATATATATATGTGTGTGTGTGTGTGTGTGTGTGTGTGTGTGTGTGTGTTGTGTGTGTGTGTGTGTGTGTGTGTGTGTGTGTGTGTGTGTGTGTGTGTGTGTGTGTGTGTGTGTGTGGGTTAGGGTTAGTTATGTGTGATTGAAACATGTGTACTGTACACAGTACGTACATGTATTTGTATGTTTTCTGATGAATGGTAGTCTAAGATTAGGGAAGGATGAAGGGGTACATTAGTCATACTGAATTATATAGGTAATTCACTCATTAACTATCTCTCCGGTTTAATTTTATGAAGTTAATACCGAACATTGCTGTAAATATAGTCGTTGCTTTCTACGTTATGGGAGCAGTCTATTTCCCTCCTAAATCATTCATTTGTACATACACAGTGTAATTATATTTTATGCTGTTTGGAATTCTGCACAGATTGCAGACCTCTTTGCATGATCACGAAGGTAGGCTAATGGCTGAATCGGAATTTATACGCAAGATCACGGGAATCAATAGCCTAATACAGCCCAGTTGTGCTAAAATAAATATCATGAGACGTCCATCATCAGATGAATGACATGGAAAAGTTAAGTTAAAGCCGCTACTACCCATGCGAACATGAACACTAAGCTTTTCCTTCCAAAAACATAGCCTAAAACGTATCTAAGTTGTCACCCTGCCTCTCCAAATGCAAAACTGACATTAACAAAATGCACTAACAGCTTAAAAAGTACTTGGGTGTGTGTTTTATGTTAAATTTACCGTTTGATAATGCAATCGCTGCTGTCTGTCCATAGAAGAACATGACAGCCCGCGTATGTTTTGGAACTATTGGGGCTTACATGAACCACGTGACAGCCGTCGCGGCGACATCAAAGCGTGTCGCAACTCTCTCTATATACGACTCTGATCTGAACTAAAGTCATGATCACTGCCACTAACTTAGATATAAAGAAAACGTTGATTTTTTCACTCTGTGCCATTCAATGACAGTAAAAAAAAAAAAGTGTCGTTATTGTGCACTGCTGCTCGTAGACTAGCTCCAGTGCTCAATGCTGCGTTGCTAAAGGATAGCAACTCACCAGGACACTTCACCAACTCTCCACTCATTCTTCTCGGACCATGCATTTAATTGGCTTTGACGGCCATCAGTTCTTGGCAATTCCTCATTTGGCCTCTCACGTCTGGCAGGTTCGAAATTATACGGCTGCGGGCCATCATACATGTTGGCTCTTGCCACCTCTTCCTCATGCCATTCAGTCGCCATAGTTCTAATACTATGCTACCTTTCCTCCACTTCTCCCCAACATGACAAACTCCATTCAGCCATAAACTATTGTGTCCAAAAAGAGAAATTCTGTGTTCACAATATAAAAGAAATGCCACGTTTGTTAAGAAATTCTTTAGTGAGAAAGCAAACGACACTCCAGCTGATCAGCAAAACCAACCAGACAGAACTAGTCGAGTCAGAGACAAGAGAATGAGTAAATAACTCCTGATAACATGTCAGTTCAGGGTGAGTCACTAGATGGAGGAGTTGCTCCTCAGACGAGACCACAGAGACAAATCACACTAGAGATTTAAAGACTTTATCATTGCCTGTTGCAGGAAATGGACCACAGATATGTTGTGTTTATGTATTTCACTGTGATCTCAAAGTATATTTTAATGTGTCCCAAATCAGTATTTTCTCAGGTTAAATGAGTCTCAGGTTTGTTTATTATTCTGTATAGAAGAACAAACATAAAATGAATGAGCTAATAACAATGTAAAAATTTATCAATACTGTTATAAATAAAGTTTTAATAATGTTAAGTTAATGCCTGGCACACTGCTGAACTTTTTAAAGGAGAACTCCGGTCAATTTTAACATTGAGCTAATTTTTTGTAAATTTGGAGTGCTGTCAGTCAATACAGAGAAAAACGACAAAAATCGGTGTTGCCTACACCGTGTTATCCTGTTTTAAAATTTGCACCCTGTTGACTTAAACGGGGCAAGTTTTAAACCTGCTTTTAGCCTCTTAAAGAGCATATTGCAGGTATAAAAAACAAATCTAAATTAATATATAACGTTGTGAAAATACCATATGAAAAGGTAATGCAGGATTTAAAATGTTTTAAAACGACATAAGGGCACAAATTTAGTAGATAAAGTGAGTGTTTCTTTGACTGCTTGTAAAAAACGCTTTTTTTTTCAACATTGCGTCATTTTACGTCACGATAGGGAGGGAGTCTCAGCAGCGCAGATAGGTTTGTATTCAGTAAGAGCGGGTAAATGTGCTTTTTTTATACTCAGAATGACAATTTGGAATGTAAAGAACAACATATTATACAGTTATTTGTTTTATTAGGAAAATACCATATAAATAAAAAGAATTGGGCTTTTTTTTCACATTTCATAAATGACTTCACATTTATATGTACATCTTTTGGAACAAACTAAAAACAAAAAAGCAATGAAAACATGTAATGCTTTGAAAGCACTGGATTTTATGTAAATCTTTTTTTTTGTATTTTTTTATTTCCTGGCAGCTAATGTTAATGTGATATTAGCTGTGTCCCAATGTGAAGGCTGCATCCTCCGAAGGCCGCGGACTTCGGAGGATGCAGCCTATTCGGCCTTCGAAGGACGCACCATGTAGCCTTCGTAGGATTTCCTAATTGCGCATCCAGGTGTTCCCGATTACCGCTCCTGGCGCCTATAGCAACAGTGCGAGAGACAGCTGCCCTCCTGATCATTAATTTGTTATAATTGAGTAAACAGCTATGGAGCCTGAATTGGCTATTGTCATTTTTATGTTTTATATTTTACTGGAGGACATGTGAGGATGTTTGACTCATGTGTTTTCGGTTTAGCCAAAACAGTGGCCAGAGCTGGTTTACTGCGTCGAATTCAGAGGCTGCGTAGCCTACTGACTGAATTGCCGGATTAAACTGTTCAAATATTGGGCGTTAATTTACGTAAATAATGTAGCCTAATGAAATACATGAAAAGATAAGAAAACACATTAGGCATATATATATATATATATATATATATATATATATATATATATATATATTATATATATATATATATATATATATATATATATATATATATATATATATATAGGCCTATATATAAAAGGTTCAAGGCTATTGGCTATTCTTTTTTTTATGTACATAAATGGACCATGGTGAATTTATTTACAGTAGGCCTACTCGGGTTTTCCAATCCGTTCCCAAAGGTTTGTAAACTCACGGATTTGTGGCCTCGTCTGTGCCAACCTGGGCTGCGTTTCCCAAAAGCATCGTAAGCCTAAGTTGATCGTAAAAACGATCGTACGACTGATCTTAATATTATGGTCTGTTTCCCAAAAGCATCGTAACTTAAGTAGCACTTGAAAATCTTCGTAGAACTACGAGTGCTCTGGAGTAATCGTACATCCCCAAGTGCATCGTAAGAAGACAGATATATGAGGTCACCTGCAGGACAACCGGCAGATTACACTTTTATCTAGATTTTAACAGATTACAGTGCAACGTGAGTATAATATAAGGTTTTGATTGTACTTTATTGTACACTTTATTATTGTACTCGTGTTTTGTTTAAATTAATTTATAAATGAAATAATTAAAAAGGGAAGAAAAAATAGAAATACACATCTAAATTAAATGAATGAGAAAAAAATCATAAACGAAGTAATGTGGGAATCATGTTTTAAAAACTGGGCAAAATAGGGATGAATTTAAAAAAAAATTGCCAATGACTTGCTGACGTGCACGAAAACCAGCCATGTATTTTGCGGACCTCCCTGATCTTTGAACGCCGCTGGTTGCATTTAGTTTGCAATGTTGTCCTCCCTGATGTTTTGTTTTCCCTTATTTGTATGGTGTCCTTTAAATCTGTTAAAAATAAAGTCTTTGTTTCGCTCTATCTCCTCTAAAAGGACATTAATTTGACCTTTTTTAAAGGTATCTTCTCTTGTTTTTTTTTTGTTTTTTTTTGTTGTTTTTTCTCAGCCATTTTGTCAGTGCCTCCGCCTGTATAGCTTTAGACTTGTCTTGATTTCTAATCCACAACAAATGACGATTTTTAGGTTAAACGTTCAGAATATGGTTCCATATAAGGTTATATTTCAGCACTTCGCGAATGGACAGCGATGCTTAAGTAGCACGTAGAGCGCGTTCTCGCGCGTTCATGTTAAGTGCACTTTTGGGAAACGCACGTGGAATTGCCGCGAGCGTTCGTAACCTTGCACGTAGAGAGCGCTCTTAAGAGCTAAGATACATCGTTATCGGGAAACCCGGCCCTGGCCTCCTGTTTATGCGGGATGCATTTCATTATGTTTAAACTTAATATTTCTTGAATTTTCTAAAAAACGACATTTAGGCCACTTGTCTTTAAAGTCAAATTTTATAGGAGGAAAAAGCTCAGTATAATAGAATAAGCCTAAGCAAAAAAAGACTTCACATTTAAAAAATAAATATAACACAAACACAAGATTAGGTTATATAAAAATAAAACATTCATACATTATTTTATGATTAACATATCAGCCTAGCCTACTGTCTTCAGTGAACTCAACGCAAATGATAATAATATTATTAGCCTACATAGGCTACACATTTAGAATGCGCTTTTTTTTTTTCAAAAAAAGGAACAAAGAAATTCGTCAAATGTCAGTCATAATACAGGGCTAAGATTATCACAAATAAAAACAAGATTTTGACGCAAGTGTGTGGGAGTGTGAGCGTGCACTGCATGGCATGAAGGAGCGGCCGCGGACACTTGCATTATAAACAGTGGAAACAACTTGAAAAATAGGCCTACTCTATCATTTCTGGTCATACAGAAAAGAATAATAGCCTACATCATTCGCAACTACTTTTATTTGTCCAAATTCACATAACAAGAAAACGTTGTCCTTTTGTAAAATAAAATAAAACAATCAATCACGCTTTCATGATCTCCGTGAACTCAAGCGCGTCTCAAAAATGAATTTAAACAAAATATACCTAGCCTAAAGCTTGAAATTATCACTTAAACGAACAATTAAAATGCCACGTTATTAATTCAGACACATTTATTATCATAAATCATGGTTCCAGAGACATGGCTCTTCTCATTCAGCACTGCGGAAAAAAATATAATTTACAGGTTCTAATCTGGCCTGTCTAATCGACATTTTTTCCATAGTAATTTGTGAATATTTTAAATGTTTAATAAAGGGGCAAAAGGTGTTTTTTTTTTTTTTTTTTTTTTTTTGCAGCATTTGTGTAGCCTACAGTTCAAATGTTGGTGTTCAACTTTGCCTTTTAAAAATACAACAATCGTTCATTTTTAGTTTTTCAATTAGGGGTTAAAAAAAGAAAAACGAATGGAAGCAATTATATAGCCTATTATTAAATATTTCAAATAATGTATTTGGAGAAAAGTTTGATTGTCAATCAAAATACTAGTAAAATCAAATACTTTAATCTAAAAACTATCACTAAAATAGTGATAACTACTATCTTTAGTTTGATAATCCATGTAAATTTGCATCCATTCGTTTTTCATTTTTTAACCCGTAATTGAACAACGAAAAATGAACGGTTTTTGTATTTTTAAAATGCAAAGTTGAACGCCAACATTTGAATTTGAACTGTAGGCTACACACCAAATGCTGCACTAAAAATGCTGTTGTCACCGGTGCGCAATGAATTATGGGGTAGATCAGGGTAGGATAGGCCGCTAAGGATCCATTTATGTATCCTTCCTTTCACGGGGAAACGAAGGGTGCATTTGGCGTCGCTTTTGAATCAGGGTAGCCTTCGTCGCGCCGCGATGACGCAACCGGCCTTCCAATACGGCCTTCGAAGGATGCTGAATTGAATTGGGACAGCCTTCATAACTCCGCGGTGACGCAATCGGGCTTCAAATGCGGCCTTCAAAGATGCAGCCTTTGAATTGGGACAGCCTTCGTCGCGCCGCTGTGACGCAATCGGCCTTCAAATGCGGCCAAGCGGCCTTCAAATGCGGTCTTCGGAGGATGCAGCCTTCACATTGGGACACAGCTCCTGTGAATTTGTAAAACCTCTTGTTCTAGTGCCATTGAATTAAAACAGTCAGTAAGAGCCGTCGGGAATCAGTGTTTTCGGTAGTTTTTGTATTTTAATTTATCATCGTCATGGTAAATAATTGTGTTTGTGGAGGTTGCAAAAACTCCGGCCTGTCAGGACATCGAGTCCTGAAAAAGGTTTGTGCAGCTGAAGAGACGGGATCTCTCTTCCGCATCGGCTTCGAGAAACGCGGCCGTGTGTAGCGTACACCAGATCGGAGGAACAAAACGTGTATCAGGAATAAAAATATCTCTGTCTCTCGATGAGAAACCGCTAAGTTATATCACGTAACAATAGTCTGGACGGATATTAATGAGCATGACATACGCGCCTAATCAAAGCTTAGCCTATAGTTTCTGTTATTGGTAATTTCCTCCTATGACCAATAAAAGCTTTGCTATTAACTGATATACGATGGTAACAATCTGTACAATATTGTGAGCACAATATCGTTAGTGAACGTGTATAGGCTATATCTATAAGCTTGCAGTGGTCTCTCACCACGACACCTGCCGTTCTCAGTGGCGGCGTTTCACAAACCTAGAGTATTCCCCATTACTCTGTGCATGTGGAACAACCCAGCTAACAAAAAGACGTCCCTAGAACGTCCCTGAACGTCCTCTGCGAACGTCCTCTGGACGTTTTCGTGTAGGGTTCTTTAAACGTTAGCAGGACGTCGCGGGGGACGTTCGCAGGACGTCGCGGGGGACTTTCGCAGGACGTTTGCAGGACCGTCGTGCGACGTCCCGAGGGACCTTCGTGGGACGTTTGGAAAACATTTGGGGACCTTTACAGAACGTTCATTAGAAGTCATTAAAAAGACGTCCCTAGAACGTCCCTGAACGTCCTCTGTACGTCTTCGTGTAGGGTTCTTTAAACGTTAGCAGGACGTCCCGAGGGACCTTCGTGGCACGGTTGGAAAACATTCGGGGACCTTTACAGAACGTTCATTATAAGTCCTTTTAACATCCTTTTATACTTAGTCTGATTACACAAAATTGAAACTACCCAAGGAAAAAACACACAACAAGGAATATCAGGAAACAAAATACTTTTATTTAACAAAAAAGTGCGTGTATGTTGTGTATGTGTTTGCATGTTGGTTTACAGCTGAAACGCGTTGTTACTCCTCCACATCTGATTCCACTCGTGGTATGCTTGGAACCTAAAACAAAGTAAATCAAAATTGAAAACTTTAGGTCTATACAGCAATTTTTTAAAGATAATTTAAATATTTTTTTTAAATAGGCTACAGCGGATCATTGCGCCCTATTGACTAGTGATTTTATTCACGAAGACATCGTGCGGTTGTAATTTATTTTACAGTGTCATTGTTACAGTGTAATTATATATTTAAGTAATATTAATTAAGTACATGTAGGCTACTTACTAGAGTTAGGGTAATATTAAGCTTTTGGTTGAGGGTTAGTTGCATATAATTATGCATAATTAACTGTTACTATTGTAATGTAACAAGGACACTGTAAAATAAAGTGCTACCCATCGTGCTACTGTCTGTTTGCGTACACAAGCATTCAGATTTATGAATTGGGGAAGTCTCCTGGTACTGCGTATGGCACAAGTTTATGCTTTCATTTTGCGTGATCTTTAAACACATAAATGACCCTTTATGTATGGGATTAATATCCTGCCATGATTCAAAACTGAAAATAAAGTTCTGAAAGGTCGAAACTAAGTGTTCGAAAACTCAAAATCGTACAAAAAAAAGTTTTGCAAGATCGAAAAATAAGATTTGCAAGCTTGCAAAATGTAAAAAAATTAAAATATCTCTGCAAACATGTTGTTTTTGAGATTTCCTTCTTCAGAACTGCAATATTTTTTTTTCGATGGTTCAAGTTGGGTCAAGTTCTAGTAATATTGCTGTGAACTATATGTATTAGTTGAAGGTGCCTGCAGTAAGGTGTCATGATACAAATGTATTTACCTAAACCAACCCATGATTATCCTTTTTCATTTATTAGATTTTACATCGTTTTCAAGTACCTCCATTGAGTTTATTTTCTTGCCATCTTTTATTTCAAGGTAAATAATGTTTTTTAGCATCACTTCAAGCTCCAACTTGAACCATGGTTTTGAATTTTTTTTTATAATAACATGGTAGAATTTTTTTTTCTTTTAATCAGCTAGAGGCGACTGCTATTCACTGGAGAGCATCTTCTGGCAACAAAGTAATGTCCATAAGATAATACAAGTCATGAGTTTAAAGTAGGGGTGGAACGTACACAGAAGTCACAGTTCGGTTCATACCTCGGTTCAGACATTATGGTTCGGTACAATGGAGGGAAAAGCAAAACAAAAATGCAGAAGGCAATTTTTTTTTATATTGTGCATGTTTCAGGCTGTATACCACCTAGTGTATTACTACATCTGAGTAATTCATGTAATTAATGTATTACTATTGGATTAAAGGAATATAAATGTCTTAAGCCTTGTATTTTTAAAATAAGTTTTATTAATAAAGTAAAGGCATAGAACCAGTTTATTTGTAGTGCATTGACAATAGTTTTATATAATTAGTTTATTAATTAAATTAATAAAAAGACCTTGAGATATGTTTGGTAATTGTACCTGAATTAATTTAAAATTTATTTGCTATATTTTCAGATTTGTTTACCTTTATTCTCATCTGAATTATAATTAATTTATTTCTGTATAAAATAATACTACCATTAAAAAACACATTTGATTTTCTTTTTTAATCCATGTAGAATGTGTAACTTTAAAATAAACAGATTAGTGCCCTGTTTGAGGACAATAAATTAAAACCAATGCAATATGATGAATGTCCAAAAGATGGCACTCACAGACTGTTTTTAAATGGGTTAGAAAAATAGATAAGATAACAGCTGTCAACATGACTCATGAATGTTTTGCTGGTCAAACAAAATATATATATATAGTTCTGATTTTTCCCCTTCCGTTTATCTACAGATATAGAATTATGTGAAATAAAGTAGTGCTGTAATATTTTTCTATTTTTTTTTTTTATTACTAAAATGCATGTTAAAACTGTCTTAACTGGAAGCAACTTGCACTGACATCTTAAAATATTTCAGTGCCATTGTTTTGTCTCAAGATGCACACCAGTAATGATTTTTTTCTAAAGTACATTTTAAAAAGCTACTTAAATATTCTAATTTAACTAAGGCCTAATCCTGGCTTAATCTAAGCCCTGCCTGTAAAACCGGGCCAGTGCAATATAAGGATAATATCTGGCAGTTTTGAATGGCCATCTATAGTTGTCATCATCTGAAGTCTTCAAGAGTGTTGGTGTCATTAGAAGTCTTCACAAGTGAGGCTGGATCCAGACTGGAGCTGCTGTAATCTCTAGTAAACTTGCTGAGCATCCTGAGATAGAAACAGGGAAGCAACAGGAGAAAGATTAGCATAGCTGCTGTGTTGAGGTTGCCATCATAACATAAAGGGTAGAAGACCGGCTAAAACATGATGGAGGAATAAACTCACGTAGCCATCGGGTTTCGTTTGACTGTCGTGCACACGCTCACAGGCGCATGCAGTCATTTATTAAATTGCAACACCTGAGAAACATAATGAACTAACCACACCCCTTAGACTCACACCCCCTTTTGTCAACAGTCATAATAAGAGCACATTCAGGGTCACCAATGTTCAACACCCCCACTTGCTCTTAGGCTGAATAACATACAGTCATCATGTACATTTACATCACACCAAAAATAAAACACACAAATCTATCAAGCATGGCTTTGGTTACAGGTTTGGTCAGAATATCTGCAACCATGGCTGCTGTAGGACAATATTCAATAGTTATCTTTCCATCTTCGAGTGCAGATCGAACAAAATGATACTTAATGTCAACATGTTTACACCTTTGACGGCATATAGGGTTCTTTGACAAAGCAATTGCCCCTTGATTGTCCTCATAAATTGTCACTGGTGTACAAATACATTCATTGTCCATTTTGTTTAATAACTGGACAAGATATAGGCTTTCCTGTGCAGTAGCTGCCAAAGCCATATACTCCGCCTCACATGTGGAAAGAGCAACTGTGGATTGTTTCTTAGATCTCCAAGAAATAACAGGACCATTGGCAGACAAACTAAAGCAGTAACCAGTTGTACTTCTTCTATCATTCTGGTCTGCTGCCCAATCAGCATCACTAAATGCAAAGAGATTAAGATTTACATCATTTCTCCTATAACACAATTCCTTGTTCATAGTTCCCTTTAAATATCGCAATACATGCTTAGCAGCTACCCAGTGTTGGTTCTTTGGCTCAGAAAAGTGTTGTGACAGTTTACTGACAATGAAACCTAGATCTGGTCTAGTACAAGTCATTAGATAGATCAAGCTACCAACCACTTCTCGATACCGCTTTGGATCTACACATTCATCTTCATTATCAAATTGCATTCTGTTTTCGCATGGAGTTGACCTGGGTTTACAAGTAATCATATCAAACCTCTCCAAAATCTTAATAATGAACCTTTTCTGGTTCATTTTTATCTCACCATCTCCTTGTGCAAAATCAATACCCAGGAAATGTGTAAGTTTACCAAGATCTTTCATTTTAAATCTTTCCTCCAACATTCTTTTCACATTTCTGAGTATCTGACTATCACTTGCTGCAATAAGAAGATCATCAACCCAGACTATTAGTATGATTCTCTCACCTCCAATTTGTTTATTGTAAACACAATGATCGGCAGGATTTTGAATGAAATCATTTTGAATCAGAAAATCATCTAGCATTTTATTCCAATTCCGCCCTGACTGTTTCAAACCATAGAGTGATTTGTTAAGTCTACAGACAAGCCTCTCACTTGTTTCTGACTTGACCTCAAATCCTTCTGGCTGTTCCATATATAATTCAGTATCAATAGGGGCGTGCAAATATGCAGTCTTTACATCCATCTGATGCAGTTCTAAACCATATTGAGCTGCAATTTGCATTAAACTACGTATTGATGTCATGTCAGCAGTTGGAGAAAAAGTTTCATTATAGTCAATGCCTGCAACTTGACTATACCCCTTTGCCACATACCGAGCTTTGTATGTTGTCCCAACTGGGTTTTCCTTCAATGTGTAGACCCATCTGCCCCCCACTATATTTTTACCTTCAGGTATTGTTGTAAGAGTAAACGTATCATTCTCCTTAAGAGAGTTCATCTCCTCCTGCATGGCCTTACTCCACAATTCTGACTCTGGTGAACTTATAGCCTCCTTTAGAGTGTGGGGTACATCACATGCAACTCTATAACAATAATCAATGCTGGCTAGTGCATGGTCATCATCACATTTTATTCCACACTCATAATCCCTCAAATACTGTGGAGGCCTCTTCTCTCTCTGTGGATAACGCCTGCTTTCAACACTTTCCCTTTCACTTGTGTTGGGGCTTGGGTCACACGTTTCAGATCTTATGTCCTGGGGATTTATTAATTCTATTTTCTCAGGTTTTGGTAGGTGAATTTCGGCACTCTCCCTACGCACATCATCTTCACACGTTAACTGATCTGTCTGAGTGTGGCATTCTGTCCCACTCTTTGTGATAAACTCCACCAACCTACTTTTGTTCACTTTTCCTGAGTCTGGATAGAAAACTAGATATGCAGGGCTATTCTTGTCATAACCAATGAAAATCCCCTTTTCACATCGAGAGTCTAACTTTTTCTTGTTCTGTTTGTATGCATAGCACTCTGACCCAAATATTCTCATTCTTGAAAGATCAGGCTTCTTTCCAGTCAGCATATAGTATGGGGTCTGTTCTACTCGTCTGTTATAACATCTGTTGCGAATAACAGCTGCAGTCTGGATTGCATACGTCCATAACGTTTTTGGTAAGCTACTCTCGATTAACATACACCTTGCCATATCAAGCAAAGTTCTCCAGCTCCTCTCAGCTGTCCCATTCTGATGGGGTGAATAGGGAGCTGAGGTTTCGTGTCTAATTGCATTTTTACTGAGCAGGGACTGAAATTCCCTGGATGTAAACTCAGTGCCATTATCAGATCTCATACATTTAATTTTACCATAAGGTGAAACATCAGCAATGAACTTCTCTGTTCCTTTGACTGTATCACTCTTTGCTCTCAAAAAATATGTAAAGATTGCACCTGAATAGTCATCAGTAAATGCCAAGATATATCTGAAACCATCTTTTGCTACCGGCTCCATAGGCCCAGCTAAGTCTGTGTGCACAAGTCCAAGGGGAACTTTTGCTTTTTCATCTGCCTCCCTGTTCCTGCTCTGAACAAATTTTCCCTGTATGCACACTTCACATTTTAAATTAGACATTTCAGTTCTACCTTTAATTTTCATCCCCTTTGTAACATTTTCCAGCTTCAACACATCCTCATAATTACAGTGACCAAGAATTTCATGCCATGTGTGGATATCGTAACATACATGACATTGATCAACATCATCTGTAACCGTGCTTAAATAGAACAGTCTATCATACACCTGAATGTCAAATGTTACACCGTTCTTATGAACAAGTCTGTTCTGACCTTCTTTGAAAATGACCGTCGCTCCCTGGGACGTCGCTGCCTTGACTGAGAAGATGTCCTGTGGAAAAGATGGGACGTACAGCGCCCCCGTCAGCATCGTTTCCACCACTTGACCATTGTTGTCTCTCAGGCGAACTTTGGCCGTACCTTTCCTCAGGGCGATACCGCTGGTCCTCTCTCCATCAGCCAGCTCTAGGATGTGCTTATGTGGCTCAAAACTTTCATCAAAGTCCTTGAACTGTGTAATGTCCCGGATGATATGCGACGTGGCTCCTGTATCAACCATGAGACCTTTTTCCCTCACCCCGCTGGCCAGGACGGCATCCACTTGGCCCACCTTAAAAGCAAAAGTGTGGTCCTCCTCATCCATCACCTGCTTCACATTGTCCCGCTTTCTCCACTTGCAATTCACATCCCTGTGCGTGGAACTTTTACAAAAATTACACCACTGTCGCTGTTCTCTATGCTCACTCATAGTAGAAATACACTCCACAGCCTTATGTCCCTTCTGTCCGCAGTTAAAACAGGTCAATTTCATATTCCACCCGCCTCTTGCTTTCACCTTCATCACGCCGTCATCCTCTGAGCAAGCAGCACTAAACTTTTCTGTGCTCTCATAACTCCTCAGCTTTGTTTTGAACTCTGTGAAAGTTATCGTTTCATCACTTTGGGTTATGTGAATGGAAAAAAGCTTAAAAGAGTCCGGTAGGCCCTTCAGAACCATTGCAATCAACAAGCCATCACTTAAAGTCTCGTCCGCATTTCTCAACGCTGTAATAGCGGTCTCTGCGCGAATGACATAATCTGTGACGCTCTCATTGACAGCTTTCTGAAGAGACGTAAGCTCTGTGTATAAGCTGATCACTCGTGGTTTCCCTTTACCAGCATAGGTGTTCTCTCAGAATCTTTAGCGCCTTTCTTCCATCATCCGCTGCATCTCTCATCACAAGGGAAAGGCTTTTATCATCCAACAGCTGAATCAGTTCTGCATACGCGTCCTCATTTTTCTCCGCGTCTTCTTCTACACCGTCATCATCAGATGGTTCGTTCAGTATGGTGCTCTTCAAACTGAGCAGACGCAGGTGCGCCAGAAACTTAGTTTCCCACAGTTCATAATTTTTCTCATCCCCGTCAAAACATAAACGGTTCCACCGGCTTCCAAACTCCTTCCTGGGCCCATAACCTGTTGAGGTTGCCATCATAACATAAAGGGTAGAAGACCGGCTAAAACATGATGGAGGAATAAACTCACGTAGCCATCGGGTTTCGTTTGACTGTCGTGCACACGCTCACAGGAGCATGCAGTCATTTATTAAATTGCAACACCTGAGAAACATAATGAACTAACCACACCCCTTAGACTCACACCCCCTTTTGTCAACAGTCATAATAAGAGCACATTCAGGGTCACCAATGTTCAACATGCTGTCATATAGCAGGCATGATCATGTGCACTTTTTACCATTTCACCGTCATGGGACGCGCTGAAGAGACGTGGAATTCACGGCCAGAAAAGACGTTGAAATCACGGCCAGATGACGTCAAAGACGTTGGTTCAACTTTCATTTTGGAACTATTTTTTAACCATGACGGGACGTGTCGGACGGACGTCTTTTCAACGGTCATTACACGTCCAAATGTTTGCTGGGTATTAAATATAAAAACAGATATGCCTTACCTTTTTGTTGCAGTGCAGTTTTTATTGCATAAGTGGTATAATGTTTTGCCGACACAGCATACAGTCCTCATTTTTTATTGCTGATTCCATTCTCCTGATTGCTATTATTTAATTTCTTCGTTAAAAAAAAAAAACATCCAGGGAAGACTGAATAGGTTGTTTCTTTTAATGTTTACTCAGTATCTGACAGCTAGGCTAATCAAAAAGACACGCGATTAAGTGATGCAATAAACTGCGGCTGCGCACACTCACTCCACACAAGTTTTTTTTATAATAATACTTTTGCAATAATGTGTGTCTCCTCTGACCGTAGTTCTGTCTAACATTAATCCTGGCCTGTCCCTGCTCTCTCGGCAGCATAGCAGGCTCATAACTGTATGGCTGTGGTCCGTGGTCCGCAGTGGTGGAAAGAGTACTGACAAATTGTACTTAAGTAAAAGTATTGCTACTTAGGTAAAAATTTACTTGAGTACAAGTAGAAGTACTGAAATATAATATGACTCAAGTAAGAGTAAATAAGTAGTTTGCTTAAAAACTACTCAAGTAACTACGTTACAAAGTACTTTAGTATTTTTCTATTTTTACCCAAAATGGGGAGATGATAGCGAAATGGAGCGCTAAACACTCTCATGTCATCTGTTTCATTTATACTGAAGGCCCAGTACTGATGCATAGAAGTATTAAACTTACACATTTCAGGAAATGCCTTATATAGATATAATTATATAATATATAGATATATTTACAAATTTTGAAAAGTAAGTCCAAGTAAGATCATTTGAATGTTTTGATTTGAATCATTTCATAATTGAAAGAAAAGAAGGTTAAGTGAGAGGTCCGATAAAAAAAGGTATGAAAAACAATAAAACAGTATAAATATAAAACACCCAGTAAAAAAAAAAAATAAGTGGGCTATGGTTAACATGTTAAATTAAATTATCTTTTTTTCGTTGTAGCCTACCGAAAATGTGCTGGGAGCCCACTGTTGCTATAGGAACGAACTACACTTTTACATCTGATTGACATATAAATCATGCTTATTTCACTGTTTTTTCAGCTTTGTACAAAGTTTGCTTCGTATATTTAGTTTAACTGTGGTGTTAAAGAGGGCGAGCTTTACCATTAATTGAACTGTGTGCATTTATAGACACTTATAAGTGATAGGCTTCGAACACCAAAACTAAATCAGATGTATCAACGTTTTTTATCGCGGATAGTTTGTCCAAATAGTTTTTTGACAGTGGCATTTAGTTAATACCAGTAGGGTCTTTTCTCTTTTTCTTTATGATAATATACTCTCATTTTTACACATGTCAACATTAAATGTTGACAATAAGGCACAGTCACATCTTGTGGCATTATAAAGCAATGTACAATTTTTTTTTCTTGCACAACCTATGAAAACTTAACATATGCTGAAAATAGCAAGCTAACATTAACTACGAGAGCTGCTTTTCAGGTAAAATAGCTTGAACTTTATGTACAATGGTAATCAACTTAGCATAGGCTTCGAACACCAAAACTAAATCAGATATCAACGTTTTTTATCGCGGATAGTTTGTCCAAATAGTTTTTTGACAGTGGCATTTAGTTAATACCAGTAGGGTCTTTTCTCTTTTTCTTTAAACATCTCAATTTCTTCCGTTCTTCTTCAATTTTACCTCGTTTTAGCCTAACGGCCGTTTCACACCGCATGCGTGAGCGGCGCGTGAGCAGCGCGTATTTTTTTTCGGCGTGCATGTTAATCAATGAGTGCATTCACACCGGGAGCAGGAGCAGCGCGTGAGCGTCAAGCAGGAGCGGCGCGTGAGCAGCAGTGAAGCGGGGGTTTCGGCGCCAAGTCTATTTTTGCTGCGCTGCAGACGCTCAATTAAAGTGAAAGCTCACTTTTGATGGACAAAATAAATATGATTTCACACAAAAAGTGCCCGAAATGCACAGAATAATATTTAGTGAGTTTAAACAAGAACTGGAGTAGGCAAAAAAAGAAAATGAAGACTCAAAAATATTTATAGAAGATTAGGCTACCCATTAAAATTTGTTTTGCATTATTCAGTTTGTGTAAAAGTATGGTGTATTATAAAAAACTAAACTAAAGTAAACTAGCCAGAAAATATTATATATAAACTTTCTTTTAGTTTATGTAATATACACAGACAGCTACATAGACTGGCACAACCCAAATCAAACAAGAGTGTGCTTTTTATTTGCTTGTTTTTATCCGCGGAGGTTGCAGTCTTTGTAAACGTATCGGAAGTATGACTGAAACGACAAGATTGGGGCTGTTTTCTGTGTTGTTTTGTTGTTTACCATTTAAATATGCGAATGTTGTACACCTCCCCATAACAAACTTTCAAGACTATCAATTTTATAAATGACCAACTTATAAAAACAAATTTATAGTTGTCTTTGTAAAGAATTGCTCGCTTGTATATAGCTTTGGAGCGTGACGTACCTCCGCATTCCCTATAATAAATAAATAAAAATACTATGGATGTCAATGGGGACCAGAAACTTGTTTGGTTACTCACGTTTTTTAAAATATCTTTGGTACACAGCACAATAAATAAATTAATACAGGTTATGAACAAGTTGAGGCTGAGTAAATGGTAAATGGATATCATTTTAATTTTTTAAGTAAACTAACCGTTTAAGCGACACCATTGTTAATTACATCTTTTGTTTTATTTTCAAGTTTGTGGCCTGAATCATGTCTGCAATGTCGGAGGTGTGTTTTGGAGTCTTTTCTTGTGATTGCCGTCCTAATGGTGATGACATCTACAGGTGAGTAAGATGACATCAACTAAATTAGCTGAACTATGCGTTAGTTTAGCAGGCAAACATAATATAATGTAACTGCCGATGAAGCCAACGGAAGGGGAGAAAACGGGTTTTACCAGGCAGCAGAGTTAAAGTGCTTTTAAATAATCATCCATCAGTTTCTGTTCTTTATTTTTAATTTGCAGAAGCCATTCCCTCCGGACTGTACATCACTGCTGACGTTCTCCACTAATATACAGAACAGGTTGACGTTTGAGGAGGAGGAGGAGGAGGAAAGGGTTAGCAATATACCATTATCAATATAGCAAAATTTTGCTAACTAATATTTTAAATGTTGTTTAATTTATTAAAAAAAAACTATAAACACCATACAACATCATATCTTACATCATCTTTACCCCTCATGTCGTTGTTGTTAGTAATATGTTTTGTCATTGTATTTTATTTCTGTGAACTATAATAACACTAAAAGGCTGCTGTGACTTTGTCTGTTTCAGGAGAGTCTGTTCTCTAAGCAAAAACATGGATGCTGACTATGAAGAATCATCATCCAGTTACTACAGCTAACCGACTCTTCTTCAGCATTAACTGTCCATTTTGTCGAATTCAGAATTAGGTAACCCAAAATATATATATTTTTTACATTACATATACATTCATGCATTTGGCAGACATTTTTATCCAAAGCAATTACATTGTATTTAAGTTTAAAGGAACACGCTACCGTTTTTTGAAATAGGGTGTTTTCACTGTCTCCTCTATATTTAGATAAGTGGGCAAATGTATTTTTGTCTCAGTGCATGCATTGTCTTAAGGTGCGTTCACACCAAACGCGAATAGAACGTCTGGTGCGAGTGATTTAAATGTTAAGTCAATGTAAAGACGCAATTATGCACCTCTAGAGGTCAATCAACATCAGCCATCTTGCAAACAGACAACCGTCTAGCACTTGCCCCTCCCACAAGAAGCGGATTTCGCCTCTGACGCGCGTCAATTTCGCTTCAAACACTTGCTTTTTACGCGTGTCAACTTAGCTTTGGACACACGATTGGATTCTAAATGTTCAAGCGTCCAACTAGACGTGGTAGACGAGAATTTTACGCTCTATTCGCGTTTGGCAGCGCCGCCGGATAGCATGTCTGGATAGCATGTCCGCTCCCGACTTTTGGGGAGCTTTTTCACCGTATCCCCCAGAGTGAGATACATACATACACAACTTTTTTCATCTCCGTGCGTGCCGTAACTCTCTGACGCACCCACCACTAGCCTACAGTAGCTTAGACCAAAGACTGGATGTAAATAGCTCCAGCTAGCATACTAATCCCAATAAGTGACAAAATAACACCCACATTTTCCTATTTACATGTTGTGATTTGTATAGTCACAGCGTGTACAAATAATAAGGTCATATGAGACACTGCCATCTTTTAACCATATAAATACTGGGAACTATATTCTCAGAAGGCGAAGCACTGCTACTTCTGTGGAGTGATTACCGCAGCTCTGAGCAAACTCTCTGCTCCTCACCACAGGGCTTCTCAAGTGCTGCGAGCAAATCACTCCACAGAAGTAGCAGTGCTTCGCCCTCTGAGAATGTAGTTCCCAGTATTTATATGGTTAAAATATGGCTGTGTCTCATGTGACCTTATTATTTGTACACTCTGTGACTATACAAATCACAACATGTAAATAGGAAAAGGCTGGCGTTATTGTGTCACTTATTGGGAGCAGTATGCTAGCTGGAGCCGTTTACATCCAGTATTTGTGCTAAGCTAGGCTAGCGGTGGGTGCGTCAGACAGTTACGGCACGCACAGAGATGAAAAAGGTATGTATAGACTTATCTAACTCTGGGGGATACGGTGAATAAGCTAAAGTCCCAAAAAGGCGTGTTCCTTTAAGACTAGGCGATTTCCTGAACAGATATTGACTTGGGACTATATTGCGGTGAATCACAGGCGAACCACTGCTACTTGGGCGCAGAGATATGACGCAACACCTGAAATCCCCCAACTTCCGTCAACATATTGGTGTGAATATTAGTTAACTATTTTTCCTACAGTAGACATAGTGAATGGCGATGAATATGGCGGATTTTGTGAGAGACAAAGAAGATGAGTTCTCAAAAAAGTCGAAGACTATAGGATGGATCAATGCAGAGAAGTCCTCGGTAGCTGAGACACAACTGCGGGCACCTCATCTTGATCTGACACGTTGAGCCTGGTCATCGATGGCAGTACCTTGTCCCACTCGCCACAGCACAGATACTCTATTTCAGTCGGCATAGGCTGGCATATTCCTACACTCACACCACCAGTTAGTGTCGGCTCTCATCCTCACGCCCTCAGGCTGTTGAACAATCGCAACCTCCTCCTTTTGTCTGTCTTATTTCCAAAGCACGCAGCCCCTCTTCTGAAAACTCTGTTTCGTAGAGTTATGGTTCTGGATCTTGGCTGTCTGAGAAGTCACCCTCTTCGTCTCTCACAAAATCAGCCATGTTTATCGCCATTCACTATGTCTACTGTAGGAAAAATAGCCAGCTAATATTCATGCCGGTATGTTGACGGAAGTTGGGGGATTTCAGGTGTTGCGTGATATCTCTGTGACCAAGTAGCAGTGCTTCGCCTGTGCTCCGTCCCAAGTCAACATCTGCCTAGGAAATCGCCTAGTCTTAATCTGCATTTCTATTTGCACTCGTTGTGAATAGACCCTTTTACTGTTTGTACACATTGATGACGTGGCAACGTATGCGCGCGCAAATTGGCAACGGAAGTATGGCGAGAATCAGCCCATATAAAGTGGGCGCTGCAGACGCGAGCATTTTTTTATTATGTCCTCGCTCCAATCAACACGTTTAATCGCCTGCAGCCACAGGCGCCGCCGGTTCTTCTGAAACGGCCGTGATCCTGTCGGAATCCTATAAAACTTAAGTCCCATGGTGGAATATCGATTAGTGCAACCGTAAACGCAACAACCAGACATTTTGATGCTAGGAAACCGTTTTGATAAACTTTAGGAGTTGCTAACACGTTAGAGCCAGTGGGAAACAACACCACTTCCGTTGCCAAAATGCGCGCGCAACTATTTGATCACGTGGGCTGTAAAAGGGTCAATACGCAGGCCACAAAAAGTAATTGAGTTTTTTAATCACTTTTACTCCCAACATGCTATCCGGCAACAAAGGGTTCCATTTATTATGCAAAGCTAAGCTAGCGGCGGCACTGCCAGACTAAGACAATGCATGCACTGAGACAAAAATGCGTTTGCTAAATATAGGGGAGACGGTGAAAACCACCTTTTTCAAAAAACGGTGACATGTTCCTATTATTAAGTTATCCATTCCCTGGAAATCAAACTCATTGTTTCAGCATTCTTGCATCTTTCTCTACTGTTGAAGCTACACAGGAATGTATTGTGAAAGAATGAAGCTTAAATGATTCGAATGTAATAGATTATGAGGTAATTATGTATCATCCCTGAAGGTGCATTCAGAATCAGATGTTTTGCTTTTATCAACATAAAAGTACATGCATCATCAAGTTTGGGAGTTAGGGCAAATTCTGACAACACCGATCTCAAAATTAATGTATTTTTTCCCCTTTGTGCTTGCAGGTTCATTCTGAGAATCAACTCTGATGGCACCAAACACTAAAGGCACAGAGCAGATGGAAATCTGGAAAGATCCACACACAAAAAAGCATCAGCCTGAACCTCCTCAGTGTTTCTCATCAGAGAGCATGTCAACTTTGACTGGCAAAATTACTGAAATGTAACAACACAAACTGACTTTTATGGTATTTTATTATTTTAAGGCCTGTTTTGGTTTTCAGTGCGTGTACGCACGTTTTTGCCATGCTACAGATACAAATGGTCCACAGGAGATTAGTTCTATGGACTTTGGTGATTTTTGCCTTATTTTTTTTTTTTTTTTTTCAGCTATTGAGGTCAAGATTTGTAATTTGTACTTCTAAAAACAAAATGTTTAACAATTAAAAATAATATTTTAAGGACAAATGTTTATAAGTTGTTGTAATTTTTGGGGGTGGGGTAAACATGTAAAAAAACAAAAAAACTCAATACTAATACTGTAAATGACAATACGGTAACATACAAAATACAGTAAATGGTACAGTATACTGTAATTGAAAATACAGTAAAGATACAGTATACTGTAATTGAAAATACAGTAAAGGTACAGTATACTGTAATTGAAAATACAGTAAAGGTACAGTGTACTGTAAGTGAAAATACAGTAATAATACAGCAATCTCTTTACAGTGTACAAACAAAATTACATTTATGCGAGGGATCTGTTGCGTCATGTTTACATTACTTGTCGTACAGGTGCTTATGTGGCAAATGTGAGAAGATGGCTACAGAACATACACAGTTTTTAATACAATATCTTTAAAAATATATTTATAAACGTGGGTTACACACTATACAAACGAGGTTTAAATTATGTACACAGACATCCTACGACGACGAAAACAACTTTAGACGCATTTGTTGTTGAATTGGCTGACATCGACTGAAATTACTATTTGACAAAAATCATAAAATACACACTTGAGGATTAACTTTAAAGCAAGACCTGCTTTGAATTGACCCTCGTTCACAAAACAGTCAGTCAGAAAATGATTCGCGCAAACATAAACGTCTTTTGGAAGTTTAAGTGGCGCATTTCCTTCGTAAATAAAATCCATCCACTGCGTTTTCAGTGGCTCTGATGTCGGAAGTAAGTGAAAACTTATCACGTCTGAATTGCGCGCAAGTATTCGTGCTTCCGTTGTTGTTGATGTGTGTGACGTCGTTGCCGTCGTGAAGCAAGTCGTGATTCTCGCGAGATTTGTCAGGGGCGCTCCTCTCAAACTTACATAGCCGGTTATTCCAGCGACGACCCCCCCAAGCTTTACTACCAGGATGATTCGTCCTACTATGAGTTTATTTACCACCGAAATTACTTTGAAGCTGTTATATTAAGGTGCAATTGTTACATAGTGTGCCTTTAAACTACAAAATGTGTAACCTACATCATTTATGATATTTATTGCTGATTAATAATTTATAAAAGAAAGAAAGAAAGAAAGAAAGAAAGAAAGAAAGAAAGAAAGAAAGAAAGAAAGAAAGAAGAAAGAAAGAAAGAAAGAAGAAGAAAGAAAGAAACAAAGAAAGAGACTGTGATAGTACATTCAGAATTCATTTAGTAAACAACTCCACTCGTTGAATCCTATTTCTGATTGGTTGTTGCCGATTTGACAGCGTTTATGCCAAGAGCAAAGAGAAGGAAATCGAAGAGAAGAGTAGGCTACACGCACGGGACACAGTCTAAGCACATACATGCTTACTTTAAGCGAAGAGGAGAGATTCGCGATTGCACTGAACACATATTTGGCTCTATCTTGCACCCAGCGCAATTTACTTTGTAGGCTACACCGACGCATGTATCATTCCTATTTTGCACCCGCGCAAAGCGGGCTTTTCCCTCCACAGACGCACGTCGGTAAACTAGGAAATGAATTTGCGCTCCCTGGGCGGGTCGGCGCAAAAAGGAGGCGTGTTTCGGCGCAAACATTCCCTAGTGCTATTTTGCACTTCCAGAAAACAATTGACCGTTCGCAGGCCCCTCCCCCAAAACGGCCATTGTCCAATCACACATCATAGCAACCGTTACTATGTGAGCAGCTCCGTCAAACATTGACTCCAAGCAAGCTGGTGAAGCGGTGCGCCCACTGCGTTTGTAAACCGGACACTAGATACTCCGAGAGATTGTCTGGAGGAGTTGTGTTCTTTTCGTTCCCAAAGCCGAAAACACAACGTGAACGGTGCCTACGATGGATAAAACAGTGTGGACGGCCCCCCCAGTTACATGTGTCGAACATGGTTCACTCGCGAACAGCGTGCATGAGACTGACACACTGAGATTAGTCAAAGAAACATGGAGAGAGCAGATCAAGAGGATCCACAAAGGAAGTACGTTTTCTAAAGGGTTGTTGTTAACGTGATATTTTCGGGGGGAAATGAGCAGCAGTCACTAGCAGTGCAGGACCTGTAGACTACAGTTTAGAAGAGTGCACGCTCGCAACAGGGAACGCATGAAGCTTACTTGACAACATCAGTTCATATAACGTAATCAATATCGTAATGAATAGAAATAACCTTAAATGTATGGTTATCTGCATCTTTCCGTCTCTTATGTATAGTTACTTTCTAAACACGAAAATCGGATTCAGCATGACACGCAAGCGGTTGCCGTGGTAATGAAAAACCTGCTTGTTAAAGCGAATGTAATCCTGTATCTGAGGCAAAATTACTAAATATGCAGCGCGAATTATATATTTCTAACTCCAAACAATTAGCGACTGAACCAGCGTATTAAATCTTCTTCAAGGCTGTAATTTACTGGTTGCATTTGAGGTACAGGTCATGGGGTTTCTCAGATTTCGCTTGAGACCGGTATATTAGCCTCAATAGTAGTCATGTCTCCTTCATTGCGTATTTTTATATTTTGAATATATCCCTCCACTGCATCCTGTAACCCATTTTGCCTCAATCTGGAGGATATCGCGGAGGTAATTGCTCGAAAAAAGGTCACTGACACGCACGGGTATACCTCTTCCATTCATGGCAATCTGTGGCGCTGGTCGTGTTTGACCATTTGTTTGACGGGCGTAGCAACAATAACTAGGGGGCGTGGCTTTTGCGAACGGTCAATTGCGCCACTGACCAAAAAAAACCTGGTCTAAAGTCAGTGGCGCGTTGCCCGTTGTTCAGAATGCTATTTTAGGCGTGCGTGCTTGGCCATAATGTAGCGGGTGCACAACGCGCAAACACTTTGATTCTCTCATCAACACAGATGCAGCAGTTTTTATTTTTGCAAATCATACATTATAACAAGGACAAATATTACCACACGAGGGAAATCATTGTGGTGTCCATGAAGATGTGAAAAAAATAGGCATAAATCTAGCTTACACATTTACCAGTGTATACTGGTAATTTTTCAGGCAAATTGTAGTAATGACTGATCAGACCTGTTTGCCCAATAGTGGCAAGACACATATGTATATAAGGACATCTGACAAATTATTTTGTCCGTCAAGAACTAGGAAAAAAAAATCTGAAGACTGCGAAATCACCTTTACCATAATGTAAGTACATTAAAAACCTTACTCTTTAACTTACCAGTTAAGTTGAGCTTTCTCATATTTTTTTCTATTGATTTGGGTGGGTTTGTCCCATCCCCAATGTCAATTCTCTTTCTTTTACGGCCCTGACGAGAACAACGATCTCCTCGGCTGTGAACCCCTCCTGGCGCGCGCCTGGTAAATCCGCCATAATAATAACAATCCGCCATGCAACATGCGCACCTTTTCTTAAAGGGTATGTTGGATGACGCTCTGATTGGTTTATTTCACGTTACGCCCAAACCACACCTATGAATAATGAAGCTACTTCAGACCAACCTCTTTTAGATTTGCGCCAGGCGCAAGAGGCATTTATCCTGCCGGGAAAATAGCAACAGCGCCGGGATCCGCCCACAAAGTTACTTGCGCTTTGCGCTTTGACACTTGCGTTTCAGATCGTGCGCTGGGTGCAAGATAGGGCCCTTTAAGTGCAGGCATATTCTCTGAGCGAGCCCAGAGAAAATTCTTACAAGAGCAGCGTGTATCTGAGAGCGTGCGCCCAGTTCCCACGCGCGAGCAGAGAGATTAGCGCTGTGCACATTATATTCCGCGCGCGGGCAGAGAGATTCGCGATAGCGCATTATATTAATGTACTTTCGCGCTACAATACTGCGCTCTCGACATTTGACAGGAAAATAACGCCATAGACTCTCCCCTGTGAAGGCCTCATCGACACGACAGCCGGCGCTGATCCTCAACAAACACGACTCCATACCGGCGTGACTCCGACCTTCAACCAGATGAACTGGATAATATTCTGATTGTTTCAATCAAATCTGACTTCTGACCTATAATGCTGCTTGAATCATAATCATACACTTTATCAGTCATAAACTATTATATGAGAACTGAACTTAGCTGGACAATGACATGGTTTTCTCCAGAGTGGGTATGGAGCAAGAATTGTGTCTTTATTTCATGCGAGAAAATAAATGATCTGAGAGAAAAAAAAAGTTTTAGAGAAAAAGTTATCACACTGATAGCAAAAAAGCATTTTAATGAGAGAAAAAATAATATTTTAGAGAAAAAGATTTCATACCAACAGCAAAAAAAAAAAAAAAATTGAGACTAAAAAAAGTTTTGAGAGGAAGTATTTTCTCATAGAACATACAAAATATAAATTAGATTTTTTAAAAATTATTTCTGAGAAAAAAAATCTCTCTCAAAATACTTTGGAAAAAAAACTCAAATTCTTTGCCATCAGTGTGAAAACATTTAAAAAAAAAAAAAAGTGTTTCTCTCAAAATGATGTTTTATTAAAGGAGTGGTTTACTGCTTTTTTTTCTTTGCATGGTTGTGTTTATGGGGTGCTGTTGTGAACAATCAGACACAGGTAGATCCGAACGCAGCATAGGTTTATTTACAAGATAGTCAGACAGGCAAGGGTCACAGACAGCAGACACAGCATAGGAGACGAGGCTAAATCACAATCCAAATACCAGGCAGGAGAACAGAGGCAGGTAGCAGACGACACGAGATCCAGGGAACAGGCAGAAGATCAATGGTCAGCGGCAGACAATCGAGGAGAGGATTCAGCAAGGGTCGTAAACACAGACAGGCAATCATACTAGGAAACGCTCAAAAGCAGACTTGGAATCAAGACTAGATATCAGACTGGATTACAGACTAGGAGACGCTAGGAATTGAACACAACAGTGAGTTATACCTTCATTCAAGACTTCGCAAAGGGTGATCGTGACAGTGAGGTATAAATGTGTGTGGAGCTGCGTGTGGAACTACATGCAGGTGTGAGAGTGATCAATGGAAACAGGTGTGAGAGTGATCAATGGAAACAGGTGTGAAAGTGATCAATGGAAACAGGTGTGTGCGTGATCAGTTCAGGGTGTGTGCGTAAACAGTCCAGGGAAAAGCAGTTCAGAAGTGGAGTGCACTCTCATGGCATTCGAGAGCATGGCATCGTTACATAACCCCCCCTCTAAGGAGCGGCTTCCAGACGCTCCAAATACGATCCAGGTGGGCGGATGAAGGCGATCCTGGGGGAGGGACGGAGGGCCAGGCCCGTGCTGGGGAACGGGACCAGGACATAGCCACGGCAGGCCTGGGCCGTATAGCGTAGGCGGACCTGACTGAGCAGGTGGCCAGGGCGGAGCAGGATGATGCGGAGGCCAGGGCGGAGCAGGACGTGATGGCGGCCAGGGCGGAGCAGGACGTGCCGGTGGCCATGGTGGAGAAGCCTTCTCGGGTGGCCATGGTGAAGAAGCCCTTTCAGGCGGCCACGGTGGAGAAGCCCTTCCAGGAGACCATGGGCGCGTCCTTCATGGTCTCATCGTGGAGCTCACTACAGTGGCTCTGGACTGACAGTGGCTCTTGGACTGACAGTGGCTCTTGGACTGACAGTGGCTCTTGGACTGACAGTGGCTCTTGGACTGACAGTGGCTCTGGACTGACAGTGGCTCTTGGATGACAGTGGCTCTGGGACTGACAGTGGCTCTGGGACTGACAGTGGCTCTTGGACTGACAGTGGCTGTGGGACTGACAGTGGCTCTTGGACTGACAGTGGCTGTGGGACTGACAGTGGCTCTGGGACTGACAGTGGCTGTGGGACTGACAGTGGCTGTGGGACGGACAGTGGCTCTGGGACTGACAGTGGCTCTTGGACTGACAGTGGCTCTGGGACTGACAGTGGCTCTTGGACTGACAGGGGCTCTTGGACTGACAGTGGCTGTGGGACTGACAGAGGCTCTGGGACTGACAGTGGCTCTTGGACTGACAGTGGCTCTGGGACTGACAGTGGCTCTTGGACTGACAGTGGCTCTGGGACTGACAGTGGCTCTGGGACTGACAGTGGCTCTGGGACTGACAGTGGCTCTGGGACTGACAGTGGCTCTGGGACTGACAGTGGCTCTTGGACTGACAGTGGCTCTTGGACTGACAGTGGCTGTGGGACTGACAGTGGCTCTGGGACTGACAGTGGCTCTGGGACTGACAGTGGCTCTGGGACTGACAGTGGCTGTGGGACTGACAGTGGCTCTTGGACTGACAGTGGCTCTTGGACTGACAGTGGCTGTGGGACTGACAGTGGCTCTGGGACTGACAGTGGCTCTGGGACTGACAGTGGCTCTGGGACTGACAGTGGCTGTGGGACGGACAGTGGCTCTGGGACTGACAGTGGCTCTTGGACTGACAGTGGCTCTGGGACTGACAGTGGCTCTTGGACTGACAGTGGCTCTTGGACTGACAGTGGCTGTGGGACTGACAGTGGCTCTGGGACTGACAGTGGCTCTGGGACTGACAGTGGCTGTGGGACCGACAGTGGCTCTTGGACTGACAGTGGCTCTGGGACTGACAGTGGCTCTTGGACTGACAGTGGCTCTGGGACGGACAGTGGCTCTGGGACTGACAGTGGCTCTGGGACTGACAGTGGCTCTGGGACTGACAGTGGCTCTTGGACTGACAGGGGCTCTTGGACTGACAGTGGCTGTGGGACTGACAGTGGCTCTGGGACTGACAGTGGCTCTTGGACTGACAGTGGCTCTGGGACTGACAGTGGCTCTTGGACTGACAGTGGCTCTGGGACTGACAGTGGCTCTGGGACTGACAGTGGCTCTGGGACTGACAGTGGCTCTTGGACTGACAGTGGCTCTTGGACTGACAGTGGCTGTGGGACTGACAGTGGCTCTGGGACTGACAGTGGCTCTGGGACTGACAGTGGCTGTGGGACTGACAGTGGCTCTTGGACTGACAGTGGCTCTTGGACTGACAGTGGCTGTGGGACTGACAGTGGCTCTGGGACTGACAGTGGCTCTGGGACTGACAGTGGCTCTGGGACTGACAGTGGCTGTGGGACGGACAGTGGCTCTGGGACTGACAGTGGCTCTTGGACTGACAGTGGCTCTGGGACTGACAGTGGCTCTTCGACTGACAGTGGCTCTTGGACTGACAGTGGCTGTGGGACTGACAGTGGCTCTGGGACTGACAGTGGCTCTGGGACTGACAGTGGCTGTGGGACCGACAGTGGCTCTTGGACTGACAGTGGCTCTGGGACTGACAGTGGCTCTTGGACTGACAGTGGCTGTGGGACTGACAGTGGCTCTGGGACTGACAGTGGCTGTGGGACTGACAGTGGCTCTTGGACTGACAGTGGCTCTGGGACTGACAGTGGCTCTTGGACTGACAGTGGCTCTGGGACTGACAGTGGCTCTGGGACTGACAGTGGCTCTGGGACTGACAGTGGCTCTGGGACTGACGGTGGCTCTTGGACTGACAGTGGCTCTTGGACTGACAGTGGCTGTGGGACTGACAGTGGCTCTGGGACTGACAGTGGCTCTTGGACTGACAGTGGCTCTGGGACTGACAGTGGCTCTGGGACTGACAGTGGCTGTGGGACTGACAGTGGCTCTTGGACTGACAGTGGCTCTTGGACTGACAGTGGCTGTGGGACTGACAGTGGCTCTGGGACTGACAGTGGCTCTGGGACTGACAGTGGCTCTGGGACTGACAGTGGCTGTGGGACCGACAGTGGCTCTTGGACTGACAGTGGCTGTGGGACTGACAATGGCTCTGGGACTGACAGTGGCTCTTGGACTGACAGTGGCTGTGGGACTGACAGTGGCTCTGGGACTGACAGTGGCTCTGGGACTGACGGTGGCTCTGGGACTGACAGTGGCTCTTGGACTGACAGTGGCTCTTGGACTGACAGTGGCTGTGGGACTGACAGTGGCTCTTGGACTGACAGTGGCTTTTGGACTGACAGTGGCTCTGGGACTGACAGTGGCTCTGGGACTGACAGTGGCTGTGGGACTGACAGTGGCTCTTGGACTGACAGTGGCTCTTGGACTGACAGTGGCTCTTGGACTGACAGTGCCTCTGGGACTGACAGTGGCTCTTGGACTGACAGTGCCTCTGGGACTGACAGTGGCTCTAGGACTGCATATTCAGCGGACGAATGACTAACAGTCTCTTGTGCAGCGGGTGGAACCAGAAGTGCCGGCTCGACAGGACTGGCGAGAGGTGCAGGTTTGTTGAGGCAGACGTGAGGCTCAAGTTCGTCATGGCTGACGTGAGGCTCTGGCTCGTCAGAACTGGCGTGAGGTGCAGGTTCGTTGAGGCAGACGTGAGGCTCAAGTTCGTCATGGCTGACGTGAGGCTCTGGCTCGTCAGAACTGGCGTGAGGTGCAGGTTCGTTGAGGCAGACGTGAGGCTCAAGTTCGCCATGGCTGACGTGAGGCTCTGGCTCGTCAGAACTGGCGTGAGGTGCAGGTTCGTTGAGGCAGACGTGAGGCTCAAGTTCGTCATGGCTGACGTGAGGCTCTGGCTCGTTGAAGTCGACGTGAAGCTCTGGTTCGTCGAGGTTGACTTGAAGCTCAGGTTTGTCAAGGCAGATGCAGAGCGCATGCTCAGCAGGGCTGACGCGGAGCGCAGGCTTGGCAGGGGTGACGTTGAGCGCGGGCTCAGCTGGGCTGGACGGGACCAGCGGTGAAGGCTCGGGGACAGGCTCTGGCTGGACAGGCTCGGCAGGACAGGACCCTGGAATGATGGCCCACTTAGCAGCACGTGCTGAAATCAGCGAGGAATCGGCCACGCTGGACACCAATCCTGGACGGCCATAGACCGATCCGGTGGCTGGCTTGATGGTTGGCGTGACGTGGAGAAACTCAGGCTGGACGGGTGAGACGTGAACTGACTCAGGGGGTACTGTGAGCTTGCGGGGTTCTTCATCAACCTTGCCCATGTGTTAAAAATGCTTTTTTGCTATCAGTGTGATAACTTTTTTGAAATTTATTTGAAGGATAGCCCCTTGAGATGTAACATCTCGTTTTCGAGGGGGTCCTAAAACAGACATGGATACAGACAGCATGTTGCATTATATCACATAAGACTACACAATCACATTCTTACCAACATTTACAAACATTTAGCTCTCAATAACTATCTCCTCACATACAAGCCTTCTAAGTACATTGATACAATAAACACACAAAACATACGTTATGAAAATGATGAAGTTCACATAATAATTGAAAATAGTTATACTCAAAAGCAGGAACATGTGTTCTGCAAACGATCATTTTGTAATAACTTAAAAAACTTAAACAAAGTAGTGGATCTTATTACCCTTGGTAAACTGTTCCAATCTGAAGGAGCTTTAAATTTGAATGCCCGACGACCTACTTCTTTATTCATTTTAGGAATGTGAAAAAATAGTTGATCAGTGTGCCTTAAGTTATATGAAGAGCGAAATGGAATTAGATATTGTTTTAGATACATAGGATAATTGAAGTATCTAAACATTGGGTATAGCAGGTGAAAATGTCTTGTAGAATTTTGTTGACATATAACAGTACACTATTTAATATTAAGGTCTGAATGGAACCCATTTAGGCTACCCATGAACATTAATACAGGAAGAAGTTCTTTAGAAACCAGCCTTTATTAATTATTATGGCAGAGATGGGGTTTGGGGCTGGGTCAATGGGACTGTTTCTGGGGGATGAGTCTGAGGGAAGAACAGGAGACATGGGTAAGGAGAATGCGGAAGACAAAAGGTAGGTGAAATAAAAAGTGTCTGGATCAAAAAAATCTAATTACGCACACAATGCACTCAATGCCCAACCCAAACCTCATCTCTGCCATAATAATTAATAAAGGCTGGTTTCTAAAGTACTTCTTCCTGTATTAATGTTCATGGGTAGCCTAAATGGGTTCCATTCAGTCCATGTTAACAAACAATTAAAAAAAACTTGTAATACATTTTTTGTTTGTCTTGATGTAAGTAATCAACTCAGTGATTTTCACGATGATATCTAAAGGTTAAAATTTGTACCCTGTTCACGTGAGAAAAAGATTGAATATGTGAATGAATGGGATATATTTGGTTTTTTTTCAAAACTTTCCCCTAATGGGATTCTTCGGGGCTTTTTTTTTCTTGATTTTTTGAGTAGTTTGCTTCTGTTGCAATTTGTTCAACCTTTTTTCATAAAATGACTGGACTAAGAGAGAGAGAGAGAGAGAGAGAGAGAGAGAGAGAGAGAGAGAGAGAGAGAGAGAGAGAGAGAGAGAGAGAGAGAGAGAGAGAGAGAGAGAGAGAGAGAGAGAGAGAGACATTTCCCAGGGCATTGTCAGTGTTCATGCAGGATTGCTAAGAAAATCATCTCTTGTCTTCTTTCTACCATTATGGCATTTCTTGTCAGTTGCCATTCTGGTATGAGCTTCACAACTGAATGTCTTGATTGTGCTTTGAAACATCTGTAACCCCAGTAATGATACCCGCTATGTTAAAGCTGGGGCCTGGGTAAGTATTTGTTTCACAGTTATGATTATCTATAATAATCACATGTATTTGCCATTCCCTTCAGCAGCAATAAAGACTATCGAATCCAATACTGGTCTTTATGAGTCTTTTTTATATATTTGAATAAATCAATGAATTAAGAAAATGTGAAAAGTAATAAAATGTGAAAATACACTCTTTTGAAATGAAATTAAATGTCAAATTACATCCTGTCAAAAGGATTTACAATTTTAAAAATAAACCAAACACTTATCTTCACAAGTGTTAAACACCCTGAATTGTATTAAGCTCAATGTAATACTCAGCAACTTAAATTCAGTTACAAAACTCACTTAAGTGGGCCCACATTCACGCTCTCATCCACACACACACCCACCCAACGTTGCAGGCCTGGTGTTTTCCAGAATGCGACGTGTCCCGCGATATGATGATGTCGTGGCTTCTGCTCGCACGAGCAGCTGTCTTTCTCTCCCGCGATGCAACAGAGGAACTCTAGGCTTTTCCGGTCACCCCGAGCGCTATCTGTTGTGACGATCTATCCCTCGTTGCCAGAGGAACTCCGGGTTTGCCGGTCACCCGGAGCGCTATCTGGTTCGCCTCCTCCACGATGAATGTGATCCGGCTCGTCGCTCGCGCTAATCACCACACGAGCGCATGGAATGAACGTGCTGAGTGAAATTTATGACAAATATCACCAATAATTGCTAAATAAAGTTCTTAATAGCAAAATTACAAATACTAATGACGGATTCACTCTATATATACGGGATTATCGTGTGAAAATCCTTTTATTCAGCCTCTCTACAATCTTCTTCTTCTTCGACTCGTTTCTCCTTTTTTCTCCCTCTCCAGCCACGCCCCTTCTTTTTCCATTGCGTGATACGTGAGTACGTCAACAAAACATAAAACAATATTATACATAAATATATAACTATATTCATACACATGAAAACACTGTAAAGGCACATAATAAATAAAATACACACATTATAATGTAAATAAACCTATTACTTTCAAACAGTAAATTAGTGTCTTTAGGCTCACTGGGCTACACCCTCCCCCTTCTAAATGTTTGAGGTCCCCATCAAACTTTTGGGACTTTACAGGTGTTTAATTATTTTTCTTTCAGGTACTCTACTGCATTTAAGGCATTGAGCAAGAGGGTGGCACCAAACAGTGTTACAATTACTTCTCCTACCCTCTGAAACAAAACTGCAGTGGACTGGCATACCATGGGTAATGGTATATATCGGGCGGTTTGTAGATTTACCTAACTCATCATAACTGAGTTTAACTACAGGCTTTATTTCTCTTTTAGACCTAATTTCTCTAGCAGGCTCCAGACCATTGGGATTCTTTTCACCATCAGGTTCTTCAGGAAAAGGTAAGTTATCCCCTTCTACCACTGGAGAGTTAGGTCTTTCAACTTCTTGCGTTGTTACATTATCATGTCTCTCCCTTTCCAGAGTATCACCCATCCTCTTTGGCTCAGCATCTTCAACTGAGGGTATTACTTCCCCTCACTGTTGTCACAGCTCCTGGATGGTTCACTCTCTACAGGAACAGACATTCTTCTTTCCTGTAGAACAGATCTCAGATTCTGGGATTCTGGTAGTCTTCGAAGTTCTTCCATGGTTTCTTGAGGTATGTATGCCTCCACATCCTCGCAATCGGAAGATAACTCATCCTCATCATAACTTCCTTCCACAGGTACATCGGCTGTTCCTGCTTCATGGAGAGGAGGTCGTTGAAGAGTCTGGGACCTTGTCGCTGGTCTCTGTGGTACTTTCTTTTCCTCTGTCTCCTTTGGCATTCTCACCAGGTATCCGATAGGCAGAAGATGATTTCTATGCAACGTCTTGACAGTTCCCTTACCTTTCTCAGGTTTTACACGGTAGACAGGTAAGTTTGGCATCTTACTGACCACCACATATGGTAAGGAACTCCATTTGTTTCCCAGTTTGTTCTTTCCAGCAACTCCTAGATTTCTCATTAGAACTCGATCTCCTTCTTCAAGTATTTGATCTCGAACTCTTTTATCATGAAGTCTTTTGTTCTTCTGGTGGCTTTTGTCTGCAGCATCTGAAGCTACTTGGTAGGCCCTTTTTAGATCTTTTCTTAGCTTAGCTACATATTGCTGGTAATTGTCTGCTTCACCTTCAGATGAGACAGAGAAACAGAGATCAATAGGGAGTCTTGCTTCTCGTCCAAACATGAGGACATAGGGGGAATATCCAGTTGCGTCGTTTCTTGTACAATTATAAGAATGTACTAGTTGACTGACATGCTGACTCCACTTTTGCTTCTGAGACTTGTCAAGAGTCCCAAGCATCGACAGCAACGTTCTGTTGAATCGTTCTGGCTGCGGATCCCCCTGAGGATGATATGGAGTCGTTCTTGACTTCTGAATCCCCAACATCTTCAGCAACTCATGGATTAACTTGCTTTCGAAGTCGCGTCCCTGATCGGAATGTATACGTGCCGGTAATCCATAATGAACAAAATACCTTTCACATAACACTTTGGCGACCGTGAGAGCTTTTTGGTCTTTCGTCGGAAAAGCTTGAGCGTACCTAGTGTAGTGATCAGTGACTACAAGGATGTTGAACACTCCTTTTGAATCCGGCTCCAGGGACAAGAAATCAATACAAACAAGATCCATGGGACCATTGCTGGTGATCTGCTTCAATGGTGCAGCTCTTTGGGGTTGTGTCTTGCGAAGAATACACTTACCGCAGTTCTTTACATATTGGTCAATTTCATTTGACATCTTCGGCCAATAGAAACGATCTTTTATTAAAGCAGTGGTCTTATCTACTCCTAGATGTCCAGTTTCATCATGCAGGACTGTAAGACCATGGACCGATACTTCTGCGGTAAAACAAGCTGAAAACACTCTTCATGTTGTTGTCTCTGTACCACTCGAAATAATAGTCCTCTTCTTATTACAAGTTTGGATCCCTCTTTCTGTAGGAGGTGTACTTCAGGATCTTTGTCCCTGGATAATGAAAACAACTGCCCTTTTGTCACAGCATGTCTCACTGGAGAAATAGCAGGGTCTTCTTCTTGAGCTTTTATTAAGTCATGGGAACTCAAATGCTCAAGGGAACCAACGTCAAGTCTGGTGGGAAATGCATAGCATTCAGGTATGACTTCAGGGGACACCCCCAACTGCTCTACACACTTTTGAGTGCTCACTGTTTTGCACAGGGCCTGGATACCAGAAGGTGATATTTCCTGCCACTCTTGTTCTTCTGTAGTGGAAGAAAAGTTGCGCGACAGAGCATCAGCATCAATGTTGCTTTTCCCAGGTTTATACTGTATGTTGAAGTTGTATGTGGATAGTGCAGCCAACCACCGGTGACCAGCTGCATTGAGCTTTGCAGTGGTAAGTATGTAAGTAAGTGGGTTGTTGTCTGTTCTTACTGTAAATCGTGCACCATACAAGTAATCATGAAACTTGTCTACCACTGCCCACTTGAGTGCTAAAAACTCAAGTTGGTGGACAGGGTAACGCTGTTCAGATGCCTTCAGCTTGCGGCTGGCAAATGCTACTGGCCTTAAGCCTTCTGGGTACTCCTGGTTTAAAACTGCTCCCAAACCATTCAGGCTGGCGTCTACATGCAGAATGTAGGGCCTGGTTGAATCAGCAAATGCCAACACAGGTGCGTTAGTAAGACAATGGATGATTTTCTGGAATGCCTCTGTACATTCTTTTGTCCACCTGCCCCCAAAAGCTTCAGACTCCTTGTAGTACATCCCTTTGTTCTTTACTGCTCTCTTGCCATGCTGAGTAGGCGGATATCCCTTAGTAAGCTCAGTAAGGGGTCTGACTATAGCAGAGTAATTCGCTATGAAACGCCTGTAGTACCCACAGAATCCCAGGAATGATCTGAGGGATTTCAAATCAGTGGGTTGCTTCCAATTGGTCACAGCTTCAACCTTTGCTGGATCAGTGGCAATACCCTTCTCAGAAATGACATGCCCCACATACTTTACCCGAGGTTGACAGAACTGACACTTGTCAAGAGAAACTTTTAATCCACTTTCTTCAAGTCTATCTAGGACTTTTAGCAGACGTTCTTCATGTTCCTCTAGTGTTTTGCCGAACACTATGAGATCGTCCAAGTACACAAGTACTTCCAGCAGATTCATGTCCCCTACGGCCTTCTCCATTAATCTCTGGAATGTAGCAGGGGCTCCAGAGATTCCTTGCGGCATCCTCTCAAACTGATAGAACCCAAGCGGGCATATGAAAGCGGTCTTGTCCTTGTCTTCATCAGCCATCTGATCTGATAATACCCGCTCCGTAGGTCTAAAACGGAGAACCACCTGCTGCCCGTAAGACAATCTAAAGCTTCGTCAATCCTTGGCACTGTGTATTGATCTGGGATGGTTCTTGTATTTAGGGTTCTATAGTCGATACACATACGCACTGCTCCGTTCTTCTTCCTAGCCACAACAATAGGGGAAGCATATGAACTCCTGGACTCTTTGATGATTCCAGCGGCCAACAACTCATGAAGATGACGGCTTATGTCATCAATGTCAGCAGGTGCAAGCCTACGGGATCTCTCTCGAAACGGGGTGTTGTCACTCAAGCGAATGTGATGTTCCACTCCTTTAGCAGATCCCACATCCCATTCATGGAGTGAAAAAACATTAGTTCTCTCCGCCAGTTTTTGGGATAGCCTATCCTTCCAATATTTTGGAATCGGCGAATCTCCAAAATTAAACAAGCATGGATCTACAGGTGATGGTTTTGCTGAAAGGTCCTTCTCCACTGTAGTAGCAACTTCAGTGGTATATCCGTGCGCTACCACTGAACCCACAGGAATACAAACTTCTTTCTGCGATACATTTCTCAGTAGCACAGGAAATTGGTTCACTTGGATCGCTGATGAGGGAATGATAGTAGGCTTTACTAGAATCTCAGCAGGACTACTGGAAGTTGACGGTTGATCAACAACTAATATGCTCTTGTCAATGGATTGCATCACCTTGACTTTGCATGTAGCTTGACACTCACTCCTTGGTGGAATACTGAGTGGACCTGGACCTGACCATTGAATTTCTGCCACAGCATCTTCTGCGTTACTCTGTTCTCTGGCTTCCAATTTGAACGTCTTTGACTTCTGAAGATTTACTGGCATTGTGCGAACAATGTCTACTCCAGCAGACTCTTTACAAAGCTGGGCTAACCGTTGGAACATACTGGCATTGGTACCGATGAGTAATGGAACCTGTTTGGGTCCATGAGGCTCCGGACACACTAAAGCCAATACACTGATGGATTGTTGCACTCCTGTTAACTTCTCCGGAAATTGCAGCTCTACTTCCACATAGCCACGATATGGGAAACTGGAATCACTCAAGCCCCAAACAGCTAGTCCAGAAATGGGGTGAATTGGAGTTTCAGCTAGGTATTGGTTATACCATTCTTCAAAGATAATGGTTACCACAGATCCACTGTCAAGCAAAGCTTGACAAGGTGTTCCATTTACCTTCACCGGAATAACGGAAGATGGTCCCACTAGTCCCTCAGGGATACTGATGGTTGGTTTGACTTGAACCGCGCTTCTCTTCACAGAACAGTTATGTTCCTCTTCAGGAGCCTCTTCATTCCTCTGTATTCCTTTAGCTTTTCGCAGAGATTGAATGAGCCTCTGAATCACTTTCTTCTCATTTACAGGAGCTTTGCACTTCGAAGCAATGTGTCCGTCACCTCCACACCTGTAGCAGAAGTAATCTTCGGAGCTTTTTGAAGATCCGGATACTTTTGATCGGGTAAACTTCACTGGACATGCTTGGTTTCTCTCTGAAGAAGTTTCTTTCTCCACTTTAAATGTTGGTTGCACAGCCATCACTTTCACTTGCTGTCTGAGTTTTCTCACTTCTTTCTTCAGAGCTTGTACTTCACAACTTTCATCCATTAACTTTAATGCTGGCTGGCTTTTCTGTTTCTTTTCAGAAATCGCATCATCCTTTGACTTAACGGTTAACTCTGCCACCATAGTTTGTAAGTCTTTGATCTCCGTGGCAAGCTCTTGAAAGAATGGATCTCTCACAATGATATTCTCACTTCCAACTTGCACTTGACGAACTGTTGGATTGGACTTTCGTCTTTCAGTTTCTCGTACCTCCTCTTCCCGAATCTCATGTAGCAGATCTAGGAAATCAGGTGGGTTACTCTTACGTTCCCTTAGCCGTAACTGAAGCAGCATGATGTCAGACTGGGTTGCTCCTCTTATGAGTTGCTCCAGACGTGCTTTTCCAGCAGACTGGGCAGGTAACCCTCCTCTTTGTACAACTCTGATCAAGATTTTCTCAAGTCTCCTCAGAAAATCCGACAAGCATTCTCCATGACGTTGCCGTACAGCTCTGAACTTGAAATACAGATCTTCACCAGACTCTGAGCTTCCAAAAGCACTTTCTATGGCTGTTAAATACTCTTTTGGAGATGCTTCAGCATTGGTAAACCTTACCGCTTGGATAATCTCCAAGGCTGGTCCACGCAAACTCTCCATAATCCTTAACTTCTTTTCTTTTTCGGAACGATCACTTTCCTCAACCATGAGCATTGCTTGTTCCATCCAATTCTCTAAATTATCTTCTCCAGCCGGAATGGGAGTGATACCAGAAAAAGTCCTCAGTCGTCTGAAGGAACTGCTATCACTTGAGATTTTGGTGGTTTTAGCAAGCAATTCACCCACCGCCCTGATGATAGACTCAGGTGTAGAAGCATTTAACAAGTTAGGTAAACTTGACTCTTGATGTTCTTCTCTTAGCTCTGATTCATCAGGCGCAACAAAACTTTCCCTTTCACCATCTAAAACATTACCCTCCGTTCTGTGAGCACTGAGGATCCAAGGGTCTGATCCATCAACAGGCAATACATCAAGAGGGAGTCTCTCTCCATGCACCCTCTCACGACATTCACATAGCACAATCAGAGACTGAGATTCCTGGCTGTACATCCGTCCTCTTACCCTGACTCTTCCAAGGGCTTTGATAGAATGCATAGTGTCCTCAATTTTAGAAACATCTGTCTCTTCAGGAATTCTACTCACAATAATGGCATAATCTGGATCAATGCCTTCACCTCGACACCAACTTTTCAAGTCAGGGACTGAGAAAGGGGTCTGCAAACGAGCCATAGCTAGAGCTAAACTGTTACTTTTTACTAGAAACTTCAAACGTGATTTTTTTTTTTCAATTACTATTGCTGCTGCAGTAATAAGGGAAATGGATATCCCAGCGGTGCCTCCAATTTATGTAACCCCAGTAATGATACCCGCTATGTTAAAGCTGGGGCCTGGGTAAGTATTTGTTTCACAGTTATGATTATCTATAATAATCACATGTATTTGCCATTCCCTTCAGCAGCAATAAAGACTATCGAATCCAATACTGGTCTTTATGAGTCTTTTTTATATATTTGAATAAATCAATGAATTAAGAAAATGTGAAAAGTAATAAAATGTGAAAATACACTCTTTTGAAATGAAATTAAATGTCAAATTACATCCTGTCAAAAGGATTTACAATTTTAAAAATAAACCAAACACTTATCTTCACAAGTGTTAAACACCCTGAATTGTATTAAGCTCAATGTAATACTCAGCAACTTAAATTCAGTTACAAAACTCACTTAAGTGGGCCCACATTCACGCTCTCATCCACAACACACACCCACCCAACGTTGCAGGCCTGGTGTTTTCCAGAACGCGACGTGTCCCGCGATATGATGATGTCGTGGCTTCTGCTCGCACGAGCAGCTGTCTTTCTCTCCCGCGATGCAACAGAGGAACTCTAGGCTTTTCCGGTCACCCCGAGCGCTATCTGTTGTGACGATCTATCCCTCGTTGCCAGAGGAACTCCGGGTTTCCCGGTCACCCGGAGCGCTATCTGGTTCGCCTCCTCCACGATGAATGTGATCCGGCTCGTCGCTCGCGCTAATCACCACACGAGCGCATGGAATGAACGTGCTGAGTGAAATTTATGACAAATATCACCAATAATTGCTAAATAAAGTTCTTAATAGCAAAATTACAAATACTAATGACGGATTCACTCTATATATACGGGATTATCGTGTGAAAATCCTTTTATTCAGCCTCTCTACAATCTTCTTCTTCTTCGACTCGTTTCTCCTTTTTTCTCCCTCTCCAGCCACGCCCCTTTTTTTCCATTGCGTGATACGTGAGTACGTCAACAAAACATAAAACAATATTATACATAAATATATAACTATATTCATACACATGAAAACACTGTAAAGGCACATAATAAATAAAATACACACATTATAATGTAAATAAACCTATTACTTTCAAACAGTAAATTAGTGTCTTTAGGCTCACTGGGCTACACATCCAAGTATTCTTGAGTCACATGGATCTCTGAAAAGTGGTTCAGTTTTTTAGAAAACTTTGCACAACAGCATCTGGGAACCATCTACTTCTATCTCTTCGATTGCCTCGCAACAGTGTCCTTCAGCAAGAATGAAGGCATTGTTAGGCCTATTGATTTTGGACTTGGAGGTCACCATAGATAGTGGGGAATTTGGTCTTTCCACCAGCCGTTTGACCACTTGAATAAGTGGCCGCCTTCCTGACCTTACGAGTCGTTTCAGCTTCCCAAGATAGTTCTCGAATGGGAATGCACTGCAAGCATCCAGACTGCCAAAAGCCAGTGCCTGTTCTGGTAGATGTACCATTGAATTTACATTGTACACCATGAAGTGATCTCCATACAGTTCTTTTGTTTTTCCAACAAAGAATGCCATTAGCTCTTTACTGTAGCTGTTGTGGTCCACTGTCAGTGTAGGGCAAAGGAGAAGACTCAAGGCAACACTGAACGCCATGAAATGGTCATACAACTGGTCAGCCAGAATCCCCTTCAGCACGATCTTGCCAGTATATACAGCAAACTGCCGCAGTTCAGTTGCCTTCCATCTGTCAATATCTACTAGATTCCTTGGTTTTCGGGCAAAACAGCTTGGAATGGCCTTCCTGAGTGACAGCAACCGTTGGCTCACCTCATTTATTTGCCCAGCAGACATTCTAACCTTTCTGTCTCCTCTAATCCACGCTGTGATGAGTTTTTTCATTACACCCAGGCAGGCTTGGTGCATGTAGTCAATCGGAAACTGCTCTACCATGTCCAATGGGAGGCTCATAAACGGAGACATTGGAATGTCCTCATTCTCCTGACGTCTTGTCATTTCACCACGGTATGTGTCATTGGTGCGTAGAGTGAGGTTGTCCACCTCTGGGTAAGTCACTCGTCCAGAAACCCATGTGCCCTTCTGTGTGCACTTGTCACAACCATAATACCCGGAATACTGTTTGATCTTTTTTATCATGGCTCTAGCGGGTGCGTCACACACAACACATCTGATTTTTATTTCTTTTCCATCCAAACCATTGTCGAGGATTTCCTGAATGTCCTTTATTGCTTCCTCAGCAAAATCCAGATTTGTTGGTTTGGTGGGACTGAGTGTCAGTGTTACAGGAAAGACACTGATGGGTGGCAGATGAATGGCACAGAGGATGGGCCAAAGATGTGTCCTGCTGCTTTTAAAAATGAGCAGGCCATCTATATTAAATGATAGCTCCAATGTGCTAACTCCTTCCATTATCTCCCTTGGATAGCGCTGCAGCTGCTCATGAAGGCTCTCTCTTAAATTAAAGTGGACACACTCCATTCCAGACTTTACCACGGATTTAACGATTCTTGGAGTTTTCAGCAATGTCCTTGCTGTTGATGGTAGGTCTGAGTGTCCATTTTGTTTGAGTCCTTTAAGGAGATCATCAATGGCATTATGTTTGATTAAGTGTTTTGTTGCCCATTCTTGTAGGAATGTTGTGAGTGAAGTTGAGGCCATTTCGTTTTCACTCTCAGTTTCTGAAATGCACGTTCCCTCACTGAGACCATCGTCCACATGGTCCGGTCCCGAACTGCAGCTCTGCCCACTGACACTGATTTCTACGCTTTCAATAACACTTGAGATATCTTCATCGATGTAATTGATGTGTAAGGTGTTATTGGTGGAGGTGTTATTGGTTGAGGTGTTATTGGATGAGGTGTTATTGGATGATCTGATGATTCTGATGATTCCTCTCCAATAAACCTTTCATCCAATGATCTACGTGCATATTTCCACTGCCTTGTGTAGCGTTGCCTCTTTGATTTCGAATCCATTCTAAATTCAAAGTAATGAACTTGATGAAAATGTGGTAATGACACATCATGCAATATTTCACTATACCTAGACCTACACTACATGGCCAAAAGTATGTGGACATTAATTGGCACAGTGAATCGCTCAGAAGTTCATATTGAGAGTTTTAGATGTTAGAGAGCTTAGTGTATATCCTTGGGTTAGGCCAAGTCACAGCCATGCTGCTATACAGCAATAACACACTGTTATGAGTGTGATATTATTCATTTAACACTTATTTAGTTGTGTGAGGTGGTTGCTGTAATGTATTCTATGTAACGTGTAATACGTACTACGGAATGACGTAACAGGAAATAAACAAGGAGCATGGAGTTCAGATGCAACCTGCGTGTCGTCTGATTAGTAAAACAAACGATAATACATGGTGTCAGAAGTTGTAAGTGCATCGAAAGAAGAATGGCACAGTTACAGCCACCATCGAACCTATGTCTACAGGGAAATCTTTCAGAAAATTGGAAGATTTGGATACAAAAATTCGACTTGTTCCTGACGGCTAGCGGCATCGCGGAAAAGACTGAAAAAGTGCAGTGTGCCACATTTCTACATGTCGCGGGTGAGGAGGCAATTCAAGTTTTCAATACGTTTGAATTTACTGATGAAGAAAGGGACAAAATCAACCCTCTCAAGCAAAAGTTCAAAAACTATTGTGAACCAAGAAAAAACCTACCTTACATTCGTCACATATTCTTCACGAGGGCTCAAGGACCGTCAGAGAATATCGATTCCTACGTCACTGATCTAAAGAACAAAGCAAAAGACTGCGAGTTTGCAGAATTGCATGATTCTTTAATAAGAGATAGAATTGTGTGCGGCATAAGAGATGACACACTGAGAGCCAGATTGTTAAGAGAAGCAGATCTCACATTAGCAAAAGCTGTGGACATTTGTCGAGCGAATGAAATCACGTCCAGTCAGGTGAAAGCACTGAATGAAGAAGTTGACATGCATAAAATTAAGGCTGTAAAAATAAAACAAAAGAGTCATTGGATGCCAAAAGAAGTGCAACGTGACTTGAGTGACGACACAAAATGCAGTCGATGCGGTTACAAGCATGAACAGAGAAAATGTCCCGCCTATGGTCAAACGTGCAGGCTATGCAATAAAAAAAATCACTTCGCAAAAATGTGCAAAATGGAGCGTAAACAGCCAAGAAAGATGCACACACTTGAACAGACAGAGGAAGATGACAATATGTTCCTGGGCACAGTGGACGTTCAAAGAAACAATGAGAAAAGTATTCAAGCTGTTACCACAGAAACACGAGAAGAAAAGGAAAAGTGGTCTGAATTGCTAAAGATAAGAGACAAGAAAGTGAAATTTAAGTTGGACACTGGTGCAGAATGTAATGTGCTCTCGTTAAAAACGTACAATTCGCTGGGTATAACAGAGAAGCTGAGTAAATCTACCTGCAAGTTACTTACATACTCTGGACACCAGATGTCGCCAGTGGGACAGAATCAGTTAACATGTGAGTACAAAGGACAGACACACATTATACAGTTCCAGATCGTTGAAAGAGATGCTCCTGCGATTCTAGGAAGATCAACATGTCAATCATTAGGCTTGATACAAAGGATACATGAAGTGTCTTTTGAAAAAGATGACATAATGAAAAATTATGAAGATCTGTTCAGTGGCCTAGGATGCATGCCAGGATATCATCACATCCAAATTGATTCATCAGTAAAACCAGTTGTACATGCTCCACGGAAAGTTCCTGTCGCACTGAAAGAAAGAATAATTAAAGAATTGCACAAGATGGAAGAAATGAACGTCATTGCAAGACAAACAGATCCGACTGACTGGGTGAGTAGCATGGTGACAATTGTCAAGCCAGACAAAATTCGAATATGTCTCGACCCACAAGATTTGAACAAGGCAATCAAACGTGAACACTACCCACTACTCACAGTAGAAGAGGTCGTATCTAACATGCCAAATGCTAAAGTGTTTTCTGTGCTTGATGCTAACCAAGGATTCTGGCAGATTAAGTTGGACGAGGACAGTTCCAAGTTGTGTACATTCAACACTCCTATAGGAAGATACAGATTCCTGCGTTTGCCATTTGGGATATCGTCGGCATCTGAAGTATTCCAAAGAGCGGTAGCACAGATGATTGAGGACCTGGATGGTGTGATAAACATTGTGGATGATTTGCTGGTCTGGGGTGAGACAGTACAAGAGCATGATGCCAGACTGAGAAACCTGCTCCAGAGGGCAAGAGTGTATAACCTCAAACTAAACAAAAAGAAATGTCAAATCAGAACATCACAAATCAAGTATATTGGTCATGTACTGACAGCAGAAGGACTGAAACCAGACGAAGAGAAGGTGAGAGCTGTAGTTCAGTTACCTACACCAGAAAACAAGCCAGATCTTCAAAGATTTCTGGGTATGCTGCAGTATCTTGCCAAATTTATACCCAACTTGTCAGAAGTGAGTGCTCCACTCAGACAGCTGCTGGAAAATGATGTTGAATGGTTCTGGGGAAGCGAACAAGAGAAAAGTTTTCAGAAACTCAAAGCTCTAGCAACAAATGGACCAACATTGAAATACTACGATGTAAACAAACCGTTAACATTGTCAGTTGATGCCAGTTCTGAAGGCATGGGTGCGGTTTTGTTACAAGATCACAGACCAGTTACATATGGATCAAGAGCGCTCACAGATTGTCAACGTCGATATGCACAAATTGAGAAGGAACTGCTTGCGATAGTATACGGATGTGAAAAATTCCATCAATATGTATATGGCAGAGAAGTTCAAGTAGAAAGCGACCACAAGCCACTGGAGTGCATCTTCAAAAAACCTCTACATCAAACTCCGCTGAGACTACAAAGAATGTTACTCAGACTTCAAAGGTACAATCTAAAAGTCAAGTACAAGCCCGGTAAAGAAATGCACATAGCAGATGCATTGAGTCGTGCTTACCTTGATGAATGCGACGAAGAACTGCTTGAAGAGGAGTTAGAGGTAAATTTCATCACAACACAGCTGCCTGTGACGGAAAAGAAACTGCAAGAGTTCAGAAAAGAAACAGCTGAAGATCCTGAAATGCAGAAACTGAAAGAATACAGCATAAAAGGATGGCCAACAGAAAAAAAGACTGTACACAAAGACGTACAGAAGTATTGGACACACAAAGAGGAAATAAGTTATACATCAGGACTTGTGTTCAAAGCGTCCAAACTTGTAATACCAAACAAAATGAGAAAGCAGATGTTGGACAAAATTCATGAGTCACATCTCGGCATGGTGAAATCCAAAGAAAGAGCGAGAGACATCATTTATTGGCCGGGAATGTCAGATGAGATTGAGAAAATGGTATCTCAATGTGCCACCTGCAACACTCATCGAAACAGTCACACAAAAGAACCACTAATATCTCATGCCGTGCCAGACAGACCATGGGCAAAAGTTGGTACTGATTTGTTTCAGCACAATGGTTCTGAATATTTGATGTGTGTGGACTACTACTCCAAGTTTCCAGAGATTGCAAAGTTGAATGACACTACCAGCAGAGGTGTAATACTTGCAATGAAATCACTGTTTGCAAGACATGGTATACCTGATGTGGTAATATCAGATAATGGTCCACAATATGCCAGTCGAGAATTCAAGTGTTTTGCAGATAACTGGGAGTTCGAACACAAAACATCGAGTCCGAGATATGCTCAATCTAATGGACAAGCAGAAAGAATGATCCAAACCATCAAGAGAATGCTCACAAAGTCACAAGATGAGAATGGAGATCCATATATTGCATTGCTGGAATACCGCAATACTCCACTAGATGGCATTGGTTTGTCACCGGCACAACTTCTAATGGGAAGAAGATTGAAAGCTAAACTGCCAACTTCGAGCAAATTGTTGACTCCAAAAGGATGTGAGGAAGTTCAAGAGAAACTTAAACAGAGGCAGTCAAAGCAAAAATTTTATTATGACAAAAACACCAAACAGTTGCCAGAGATATCACCAGGAGACAAAGTGAGAGTGCAGCAAGGACAAATCTGGAATCCTGCAACAGTTTTGAAGAAACATGACTCGCCGAGATCGTATGTTCTTTGCACACCAGATGGAAGGATCTACAGAAGAAACAGAAAGCATCTGTTAAAGACAAAAGAACAAAACTTTCCATCAACACGTGATCAGGATGACTTTAACACCGAGCAAGAAACAAATGCAAAGTCAGAGAGAGAGATGAATCCTGATTTACCTGTCATGGTGAAACAAGCACATCAAAATGGTGCAACTGAAGAACAGACAAAGCCAAACATCATCACGAAATCAGGAAGAGAGATTAAAATTCCTTCTAGGTTCAGAGACTATCACATGCACTAGCATTGAGTACAATGCATCAGCGTAAATGTTTATTGACATTAGTATTAATGCCTGTTTTGTGAAAGCATTAGTAAATGTTGTAATAAGTTAAACAGTTGTTAAAAAAAAAAAAAAAAAAAAAAAAAAAAAGGGGGGATGTAATGTATTCTATGTAACGTGTAATACGTACTACGGAATGACGTAACAGGAAATAAACAAGGAGCATGGAGTTCAGATGCAACCTGCGTGTCGTCTGATTTGTTTAAGTAAAACAAACGATAATACAGTTGCTATGGAGCTCTTAGTGTATATCAGCATCCTGGCATTAGGGTTAACTATTGAAAAAATGTTGATACATGAATAATGATGCAACGTTGAAAGATCAACTCTGACTTAAACGTTTGTTGAGTCATAAAAGCGCTTTCTACAGTACATCTCCAGGCAGAGCGACTCCAGTCTGATTGGGCTCTCAAGTTTTAAAGACATGGCAAGAGTGGTGTTTCATTAGTAATATTTTAGTGTTATTATAATTGTTCAGACTTATTGCTCAAATAATTTGCTCAGACAAATACAAAGTATTCTTCCTCTTCCACCTGCACCATCTCCTCCCCTGTCTCCTCCTCTAATTATTTAAAATCCAAAGAGCCAAGGATAGTGTATCTACATAATGTGACTTTCACGTTTCCATGGTAATCAGTCACTCTGCATTAGCCTACAAAACGCCCATGCTCGCACCCGTACTGAATCCATCAGTTTCATAGAGTTCAAAAAACTCTTCACTCCTTTTTCACGAAAAAGTCAAGCACTGTAAGTTCTCTTACGAGAGGTTCTCTCGTATTGCGTAAGTTTAGCTTATGCTACGGGGAAAGATTCATCTTCTCGAGATATTAATCTTTCCCCGTAGCGTAAGCTAAACTTACGCAATACTCGTTCCCTCTCTAGAGAGAACCGAGGTTACGTTAGTAACCGAGTACGTTAGTTGTCATGTACTACGAATTGTGTTTATCATAATTTGGTAACACTTTACAATTAGATAAAGTTTGTAGACAAACTTTAAGTTCTCTTGAAAAAGCCTAAGTTTGCAGTGCTAGAATTTGAAGGTTTTCATTTGGAAAGTTTTAGTTTAGTAAGACTTTGTTTAGGCAAGTAAGAAAATGTAATTTTGCCAATTTTTTTTTATTTTTAGTAAATGTTATTTTTAAATCGGCTTCAGTGTGATATTTAACCATATTATCATGCTTAACACTGATAATTCGAATAATTGTAATGCGATGATCAGATATCTAAATCAGAGAATATCATGTGTTTTGGGCAGTTGGATTAATTTTATTTTATTTTTAATTATTTATTTCAAATACAAATGCCATTATTTTAACAGAGATTGTATTTTTTCATTTTCAATCCCTCCCCAACCACCCCAGAACAACCTGCCTTAGTTGTATTATAACCTGTTAAATAAACAATAATAGTACAAAAGATGATGAATAATAATAATGACACTAATAATAAAACAATATTAAAATAAAATAAATATACAGCTGTTAAACGGATTATTTATTTTTAACAGCGGATTTGGGGGACTCAAAGTGCACCAGATTAATGAATTTATCTTTAAAATGACCCCCGGACCCTCCTAGAGGTACCGAGATCCACCTACTGTGGGTAACACAGTAGACTATATGATGGTCTACGAAAAATACACATTTTATTATCTTATTAGAATACATGATCAGGATTTTACCATGCACCTCCGCCTCATTTTAAGCCAGGAAAAAAACCTATAACCTATGTTTATAACCAGTAAACACAGAACGTTCCCCTAACGTTCCCAGATGGTTCCCATTTGGTTATTTTTTTGGGAACCAAATAAGAACGTTCTAGGAACGTTCTCTGTAGTTTTTTTTAATAACCTAAAGAGAACGTTCCGGGAACGTTCCCTGCAGGTTATTTTTAAATTTAATTTTATAACCTAAAGAGAACCTTCCCAGAACGTTCCCTGCAGGTTATTTTTAGGTTTAATGTTGTAACCTAAAGAGAACGTTCCGGGAACGTTCCCTGCAGGTTATTTTTAGGTTTAATTTTTATAACCTAAAGAGAACGTTCCCAGAATGTTCCCTGCAGGTTATTTTTAGGTTTAATTTTATAACCTAAAGAGAACCTTCCCAGAACGTTCCCTGCAGGTTATTTTTAGGTTTAATTTTGTAACCTAAAGAGAACGTTCCGGGAACGTTCCCTGCAGGTTATTTTTAGGTTTAATTTTATAACCTAAAGAGAACCTTCCCAGAACGTTCCCTGCAGGTTATTTTTAGGTTTAATTTTTATAACCTAAAGAGAACGTTCCCAGAACGTTCCCTGCAGGTTATTTTTAGGTTTAATTTTATAACCTAAAGAGAACCTTCCCAGAACGTTCCCTGCAGGTTATTTTTAGGTTTAATTTTGTAACCTAAAGAGAACGTTCCGGGAATGTTCCCTGCAGGTTATTTTTAGGTTTAATTTTATAACCCAAAGAGAACATTCCGGGAACATTCCCTGCAGGTTATTTTTAGGTTTAATTTTTATAACCTAAAGAGAACGTTCCGGGAACGTTCCCTGCAGGTTATTTTTAGGTTTCATTTTATAACCTAAAGAGAACCTTCCCAGAACGTTCCCTGCAGGTTATTTTTAGGTTTAATTTAATAACCTATAAAGCTCTCTGTGAAAGTTCCCTGCAAGTTATTATTTTAATATCACTTACCCTTAACAGGCTCATATTTAATATTTATAGGGTTTCCTTACCATTTTCCTGGAATGTTTCAGGTGTTTAAGTAATTTACTACTCAACTGATGACTTGAATCAGGTTTATTATACTTATATCATTATAATATAGAAATTATATAAATATTAAAGATTTTCATGGTTTATTTTGAAAGATCTTTCATTATGGTTTACAATTACACACATTGTTGGGCAGAAATCTATTTGGCAAGACTGAACAAAACACAATTTCACTACAGAGTTAAGCAGTTTTATTAAAACAAAGAAAAAAAATGAGAACAGGAACAATAAAATAAAACAAAACAAAAAAATGACTCTTGTTCCTCAGGGGACACCAACCCAACTACTGAATACAGGGTAAACATTATTGTGCATCATTCACCTGTCACCCATCTGTGTCTTTCATGTAATACAGCCTCCTCCCAAATCAGCAAAATGAGAAACTGAGGAATAGATGAACACTTGCAAAAGTAGAGACTGGATTAAAAATATTTAAAAAATACATCTAGGTTGGAATGGATGGATGTTCCAACCATCCAAAATCGTGTGTGAATTCATTTAATTTTTTTCATTAAAAAACAGGCGTAAACATTTTTGAACTCACCAATGACAGCGAGACTGAAACTCTTGATCTCACTGTTGATCAGTAGTTCATAATCTCCAGTATGTTCAGTTGTGGTGTTTGTGATGGTCAGAGATCCAGTTTGTTTGTCCAGCTTCAGTCTGTCTCTGAATCTCCCATCAAGAACATCATCATATACAGTGATTCTGTCGGCCCCTTTATTGATTTCTGCTATTAATGTGTCTTCATTTCCAAACGTCCACTGAATCTCATCATTATCCTTTATTTCAGTGTCAGAGTTTAGAGAGACTGAATCTCCCTCCATCACTGACTTCAGTCCTGAATCACCAAACACACACACACACACACACACACACACACAAACACACACACACACACACACACACACACACACACACACACACACACACACACACACACACACACACACACACACACACACACACACACACACACACACACACACACACACACACACACACACACACACACACACACACACACACACACACACACACACACACAGAGAGAGAGAGAGACTTTAAGACTTTAACAATCACTTTATTCTAAAAATATATATACTGTATATCTTTTTTTTCTTCCTTCTTTCCTTCTTTTTTTCCTTTCCTTCCCATATCATTCCAATCATAAATACAGTGAAATATCACATTTCAAGACATCACATAAAATAATAATAATAATAATAATAAAATAAAATAAAATAAAATAAAAAAACATTAAAAAAAAATATTAAATTTCCATTGTAATCAACATCACAAACACACTGGTTCACACCCCATTTAGATTTAAAAGTTTCAAGGTCATTAACCAATTTATAATAAGTGTACTTATTATAGGACTGATTCAACAGTCCTTTAGGACTGATTCAACATCACAGGACTCCTTACCACTCAGTTTTTCTTTACGTGACATCCAAATAGCCATTTTAACTTGTCCAAGTAAAAAAATCATTAAAACATGGGACTCCTTTTTACTCTTTTTATACTTAGGACCATATATGAAATACATAGGTGAGCAAACTTCTCCCAGGGTCTGACACCACCCATCAATTGTTGAAAACAACTGTTGGAATCTAGTACAATCTAAAAATAAATGAAAGACAGTTTCTGATATCCCACAGAAGGGGCATCCCTCCCTCACCTGTGGATCAAGACGTGCTCTGTGTCTGTTCGTAGCTATTATACCATGCACTATCCTCCATTGAAGATCTCCAGATCGTTTTTCAATAGGAGGTTTGTACAAGGTCCTCCAGCTGCCCTTGGGAGAAACACCTACTCCAAACACCTCTTGCCATTTAGACTCTTTACGTTTGTAAGAGCATGAAGATGCAGTATCTTCACACACAATGTGTACAGCACCTTTTTCCCTGCATTGCTGAAAACTCCTAACTGAGGTGTCTTAAAAGATAAAATTCCACCCTCAGTTTCTTCCCAGCTTCCAGTCTCAGCTGCAATGTTTAAATCTGGGAAGTCACAAATGTTTACATTATCAGTTTCTAAGGAAAGTCTATAATTCTGTGGCAAAAAAATCAGCTATCTGAGTCAAAATTTTCGTTGCCACTCGATCTGATCTTATTCCCAATTTTGCAGCAAAAGTCTCAGCTGATATCCATTCACCTTCAGGTATTAAGTGTCCAATTTTTGTGATTTTTGCAGCCCATAGACGTTTCCTGAATGAAATGTCTTTGAAAATGTCCAGACTCAATGCAGAGTTAAAAAGCAGTGGTTCTTCTCTCTGCCACAAACTATGGCCATTGTTTGACTCCCGCGAAATCTTGACAATTGTCCATGCTTTTAAAACTGATCTGTAAAACAATGTCAATCCTCCAAGATCCAACTTGTTTATATCCATCAGGAACAGGTGACGATCTAATCCCATATTCCCTGCTTTCCTCAATAGAGTACACGCTAACCCAGCCCAGCTCACATCCTTCCCATAGAGAAGTCTCTGGGCTACTTTGAGCCTGAAAGTCTTTACTCTGGATCTGATGTCCACTAGGCCTTGTCCTCCTTCCTGTCTGGGTAGAAATAGCACTGGAGCCTTTAGCCAATGCTGTCCTCCTGACCAGAAGAAATCCACCAGACATCTCTGAATTTGTCTCACAAGGTCTTCTGGAGGTTCAAGGATCATCATTTTATGCCAAAGGGAAGATGCTATGAGGTTATTACAAATCAGCACCCGTCCCCTATAGGACAGCTGGGGCAGCAACCATTTCCAATGAGACAACCGCGCATGTACTTTCTCCAACAGGC